>JAJEJO010051000.1:0-93275 GCA_020662805.1 Glaucomys volans | reverse complement strand
TTTTTTTTTTTTTTTTTTTTAACATTCTGGTTATATTTAGATGGATCTTAATATCCTTTTATCCTTGGTAAGTTCCTTAAGGCAACTTTCTCCTTTGTAACTTAAGTGATTAATATTAAAGCAACATAGATGAGATATTTGTTAGTTCTTAACAAGAAAAAGGTTTTGTGGTCACTAACTGCAGAAAGATAAGCCTTTTTTTAAGTGTAGAGAGAGTTTTGAAATGTGTCTGTTTTCCAGCCACTTTGGGAACACCATGAAAGGTAAGACATCTTCATTTATAAGAAGATAACATTGACATGGTTTTAGGACTAGGTACCCTAAACCTTAGATAATTCATTTATAATGAATATTGTATAAAAATCCATCATGGATGTTAATGGAGGTTTTTATATTATAATATATATATATTTTAAGAGCATATCTGCATCTTGCTTTTGTTTTTCCCTTTTCTAATGGGAATGAGATTGATGTCAGATTCTAATTTGGTCTGTCACTTGAAATGTTGGAAATTATTATCGATAGCTTTGAAAGCTATTTTTTCTATACTTTGGATTAAGATCATTAAAAAATATTTAAATTATAACAGAAATCAACCAGACTATTATGAAGTGGTTTCTCAACCCATTGACTTGATGAAAATCCAACAGAAACTAAAAATGGAAGAGTATGATGACGTTAATCTTCTGACTGCTGACTTCCAACTGCTTTTTAACAATGCAAAGGCCTATTATAAGGTAAGAAAGCATCAAATTTGGAAAGTATTCAGTTTGAGAATTCCCTAGCTTTTTAGTATTAATCAGTCTGGCAGTGAGTAGTGCTTTCTCTTTATGGTTGAGTTCATACTTCTCTTATTAGTAGAGACTGAACACTTATGATTATGAGGCATTCTTGTTTCTTTTGAAAAGTATCCACTCAAGTCTTTTGCCCATTTTTCTCTTGGATTGTGAGGACTTGAACCTTGTGCAATCTCCCACTGAGCTATATAGTTTCCATTATTCATAGTATCTTCTGGTGAACAGTTTTTAAATTTTAATATAATCAAATTTATCAGCCTGTATTTTTTAATGAGATGTAATTTGTGAATTTATACATCCTCTTAAATTGTAGAATTCAGGAGTTTTTAGTTATTCACAAAGCCACATAACCTTACATTTAGTCTCACAAAAGAGGAGTTGAGCCTCTTGTATCTTCTAATCATAAGCATTTTAAAATGCGTGATTGTAGAGTTTTCAAAGTTATGCCTTAAAATACTAGCCCGTGCTGGTTCACGGTGTTTTAAAGTTAGCAATTGATTTATGGTAAAATACTAAAGTGATTTTTTTTTTTTTTCTCTTTGCTAATGTACAGCCAGATTCTCCTGAATATAAAGCTGCTTGCAAACTCTGGGATTTGTACCTTCGAACAAGAAATGAGTTTGTTCAGAAAGGAGAAGCAGATGATGAAGATGATGATGAAGATGGGCAAGACAATCAAGGCACAGTGACTGAAGGAGTAAGTGTGCAGCTGGAACCAGTCATAGATGGGCTGTGGGAAGGTGAATGGAGCCCCTACCTGTGATTCCCTCTGGGCCATTGTGGGAAGCTGGACTTCCTGTGCTGTTATGTTGTATTGGTAATTGGGTAAATGGACATTCAGGTAAAGAGCCAGGCTCCAGTTTCAAATGATCCTGGACCTTCTTGACTGTGTTTTATGCATGGTTGGTTTCATGAATTGCTTTTATATTAATGCATATTTTCTGCACAGTTTTAAAGAGAATCTTGGTATTATTGAGGACTGGTCCAGCGTTGCTAGATTAAGACATTACGTTAGGGTAGACCTTGTTTTGATTATCAAAGAGTCACCTTAGAAATGCATTTATGGGTTAGACTGGTTCCTGTTCTTAGGACTTGCCAGTTGTGCTCCTACCTCATGAATTCTGTAATTGCTCTGTGCTTCATTTGGTTCTTCCTATGATTGGCTCTTTTTTATTATTCTAATGTCAGTTAAAAATAGTGTCAGCCAAGACAGGACTTTGCTGATTCCCCATCTAAATTGCTGTACATTTCCCCTTTTCACTCTCACGTGCCCCATCATCTCATTATTTCCTGTGGTCTTCCCTTTGTATTACTATGTGTGAAATAAATTGCTTATTAATTAACATGTTTATTTTTTGTTTTCCCCCCAAAACAATGATAGCTCATCAAAGGATAGTATCCTTTTTTTGATGGGGGGATACCTGGGATTGAACTCAGGGGCACTCAACTACTGAGCCACTTCCCCATCCCCGTTTTATATTTTATTTAGAGTCAGGGTCTCACTGAGTTGCTTAGCACCTCAATTTTGCTGAGGCTGGCTTTGAACTTGTGATCCTCCTGCCTCAGCCTTGCAGCCGCTGGGATTACAGGTATGCGTCACTATACCTGGCAAAAGATAGCATCTTGTTTACCTATTCCTGGCATCAAGACTATGTCTTACATAGATACTGGTAAATATTTGCTTAATGAAAACATTTGAAAGGGAAAACAAAACAGAACATAGTGGGAGGAATTACACTCTTCTGCAACTGAATTGTAAAAAAGAAAAAACATAGAACATTCCACTTTCTTCCATAAGTTACCTGGTAGACCTTTTGCTGAAACTCCAACACAGAAATAAGCAGTGGTGGCTGAATTTCTCAAAACTGCTACTTAGAGTCTCAAAATACAGTTGCCAAGTACTGTATTAAGTTCTTTGGAGAAATTAAGTGATTACATAGAGAACAATTAATAATAGGGGTTCCCTGGAATTTTACTTTCTGATATGTATACATGAAAAGCAACTTAAACTAGGCTTTCTTGGGCTGATTTCTGAGGCCCAGCCTTACTTCAGCATCTAGAGCTCTAGTCAGAAAACAAAATTGTCTATATTTATTTCTTTATTTTATTTGTATAATGAAAAATTGGAGAATCTTGCACATTTATATTTATGCCTTTCAAACTTTTTTTGCCTAAGGTTTTTGTGAAGGGGGAATGAATTTTCAAGCTTATGATTTTTCATTCAGTGCTTTGCTTGGAGTTTTTCCAGTTGTTGGAAAGATCATATGAATAAATTCACATACCTTATTCCATTTGTCACCTGTAGCATGTTTCCAGAGTAGCTGGGTGTATGGGGGAAAGGAGTCTTAATTGCAGAACATAACCTTCCTCTTTGAAGCAAACTCTGTGATACCATGGTTCAGCCAAGACATAAGTGGCTTAAACATGGGAATTTCAGTTTACTTTCAGCAGGATCATGTTGGTTCTCTGAGTTTATGTAGTTGGAAATTTTGACCAAATCATATGTCTTATATGTTGAATATTTTTCAAGTGTTTGTTATTGCCAGACCTGAGAGACTATTAGGGCCCCGTCAAAATAATTTTGTACCTTCAAATTGAGGCCACACTAAATAAAAATGGTTTCTGTTGAATTTGGACAAAAATACCAATGTTTTTATAATTTAAACCATAAATAACTCTTAATATTTCATCTGCACAAAGTATGGTTTGGACTTGAAGTACAATTTAATGTAAACCCGGAGTACTCACTAGAAACTTTGACTTCAAACTTGAATTTTGCCTGGCCAAGTACTCTTTGGGGTGTATACTTGCCTGTGTTGAAATAGTAACTAAGGTAGGTATAAACCTGTCCACATGAAGAGCTGTGATGGTTTGCATCCGTTTACTTAATCTCGATTCATTTTCATTTTTTTTGGAACCAGAGATTGAACCCTGTGGCACTTAAACACTGAGCAGTATCCCCACTCCTTTTTTAAAAAAATTATTTATTTTGAGATAGGGTCTCACTAAGTTGCTAAGGGGCTGTCTAAGTTGCTGAGGCTGCTTTGAATTTATAATCCTCCTGCTTCAGCCTCCTGAGTTGCTGGGATTATGGGTGTGTGCCACCATGCTCAGCTTCCATTCACTTTTGACATAACCTGAATTCAGTTGTTAGTCCTGGTGGAGAACCCAGTGGTTAATAGTATGTAGTCATGATTCTATATAATATGCAGTCATTTTCCTACTGGAATACCATGACTCTAGTGGATGTGAACAGCAGATATATAAAAGGTTAAGTATTATGGGGCACATTTTCTCAGGTTCAATTGCTCAGTCCTTAAAAAGGTACGCATTTTGATCAGTTCATTCATATGGTGCTTGAAATTTGCTTTCTTTATGTTACTATGGAGCCAGGCACAGCTGTAGTCCCAGCTCCTGGGGAGCCGAGGCAGGAAGATCTCAAGTTTGAGGCCAGCCTCAGCAACTCAGACCTCTGAAAATAAAAATAAAAAAAGGTCTGGGGGTGTAGCTCATTGTTAGAGCACCCTGTGTTCAATTCCCAATGCCATGGGGGAGGAGGGGAAAAGAAGAAAGAGTTAACCATGGAAGAATCAGGAAGAGCTGATTAAAGAGATTTAGTTAAAGAAGTAATATAGGAACCTCATTAGTTTCTTATAGGCCATTCAGAACATTTCTGTGGTGCTCTAGAAATTTGAACTTAAAAGTTGATCTTTTGAATTAACTTAATAATCTTAGAAGCTGTTTTGATATTTGGCATATATCTTTTGATTCTACTACAAAGTACTTTTCTCTCTCCCCAACTCCATCTCCTAGTCTTCTCCAAGTTACTTGAAAGAGATCCTGGAGCAGCTTCTTGAAGCCATAGTTGTAGCCACAAATCCATCAGGACGGCTCATTAGTGAACTTTTTCAGAAACTGCCTTCTAAAGTGGTAAGTGATATGATTAAACACAGATGAATTAAGGTCTTTAATTTTTTAAAGTACTTCAAGAATTTTATAATTATTAGTGAATAGAGTAAGGTTAAAAGGAACGTGTTAGAAGTGTCCAAGATATCCTTCTTGTGACCTCAGCAGCAAGCAGAGAACATGGTCTGTTTTACTTAAATAGAGAGTTGTGGCTTTTTTAAAAAGATAATGATCTTGTCAGTCTGTTTGTTGCTGCGGGTGGAGGGCCAGATCTTGCTGTGTTACCCAAACTGGTACTCAGACTCATGGGCTGTTTTTGATTGGCCATTCTTTTTGTTATTGTGATAAAATATATGTAACCTAAAATTTACTATTTCAGCCATTTTAAAATATACAGTTCTTTGGCATTAAGTTCATTTACATCATTGTGCAATCATCATTACCATCCATCTGCAGAACTTTTTCATCTTCCAAAACTGAAACTCCATACCCATTAAGTAACAAGTCCACTTCCCTCCTCTTTCAGCCCCTTGGCACCCACCATTCACTTTGTCTTTATGATCTTGACTGTTGTGGGGATCTTATATAAGAGGAACATACAGTATTTGTCCTTCTGTTGACTGGCTTGTTTCATTACCATAATGTCTTCAGGGTTTATCCATGTTGTAGCATGTGTTAGGATTTCCTTCTTTTTTACGGCTGAGTAAGTCCATTGTAATGGTATACCAAATCTTGCTTATGCATTCTTCTGTGAATGGACACACAAGTTGCTTCCATGTTTTAGCTATTGTGAATAATGTTGCTGTGAATATGGGTACACTAATATCTCTTCAGGACCCCACTTTTACTTTTGGGTATATGCCCAAAGGAAAATTTCTGTATCATGTGGTAATTTTGAGGAATCACCATACTATTTTCTTGTCTGAAAATTTTAAATCATACAATGAATATAATCATTATATCTTTCTAATCAGATCCACACCTAGGATAGCAGTGGTCATATGCTTGCTTTCTGTCATAACTGTCCTACAACCAGTGAAGATACATCTTTAAATAACCAATTTTATCAGTGACTGATGCATTCCCTCATCAGTCAGCAAGTACTTCTTGCACATCTATGACATGTTGGTTGCTGCTACATGGCAGGAACACAAAGGTAAATATGGCATGGTCCCTGTTCTCTAGAAAATCAGGGAGTAGGAAGGAGGTGGATAAAAGAATAAATGATTACAGAGGGGGTTAAGTGCTATAGTGGAGTACTTCTGAAAGTATACTCTTACAAATCTAAGAATGCTGGGACCATCCATGTAAAGTTTTTGTGGTTTCACAGGCAATGACATGAGTCAAATCTATAACCATATTAAATTGTCTCTTGGATGTGAAGCCATAAGGGGTCCTGATCCTTTAAAAGTTTTCATTTTCTAGAAAACCTCCTCTTTTTTGGGGTGAGAAAGTATATAATCAGCTCTCCAGGAAATTAAGGAAAGCTAAGGGAGGAAGAGCTTCTTATCTTGCCTTCTGAGGAAAGAGAAAGTTTCCTCTCTGTTTTAAAAATAAAAAAGTTTAAGTGTTTTATCATTAAAGAATAGTCTTGGAAACAACCCAAATGCCCATTGATAGATGAGTGAATAAACAAACAAATTGTATATACTAACAGAATATTATCCAACCTTAAAAAGGGGGGGAAAAAAAGAACACGAAAAAAGGGAGGAAATTCTGAATATACTGCAACGTGGATGAATCCTGAACATAAGCTAAGTAAAATAAACCAGTCACAAAAGGACAAAAATTGTATGACTCCTCTTGTATTAGGTACCTAGAATAGTGAAAGTCAGGGAGACAGAAGGAGAATGGTGGTTGCTATGGGCTAGGGGAGGGGAGAAGCACGGTCCAACTTCCCCTGAACCTCTTATATTTGCAAAGTTACTTTCTCCAAGGCACAAAACTTGCAGGAGAGCTTGAGGGTAATGAATGATTCTAGGCATTGTGAAAGCTTCAGTGATATACCCCAACATGTCCAGCCCCTTGGGATGAACTAGTATTTGGTAAATTAGAAATTGCTTATAATTTTGCTTTATTTCTTTCATATATTTTCATTTAAAAAGGATTTTATTTTGTAAAACCTTAATTTCGTTAAAGCATTAACTAGAAGCATTAAGTTAAATCTAAAGCTAATAAATTTTATAATGTGATTTCTTATAGTTTCTTATGGAGGCTTATATGAAGTATTATATAATTGCTATTTATATTGTAAAACTTTAAAGCTTGTAAAGAGACCCATTAAGAACTTTTTTCTTCTTTGTTTCCGTGATTGATGTCTGGGGACCTTAAATTTAATAATTTATGATTCTGTGAATTTAGAATTTTATGTTAAATTGTAGTATATTAGTTGTGTAGGATGGTAACTACTAATAGCAAGTGTAAACTCCTACAGCCTGCTGTTGTATATCTGTTGAATATTTTATGAAGCTTCCTCTCCCTCCCCATCCCCACCCCAGTACTAGGAATTGAACCCAGAGGTGCTTTGCCACTAAGCTATATCCCCGGCCCTTTTTTATTTTGAGGCAGGGTCTCAGTAAGATGCAGAGGCTGACCTTGAACTTGAGATCTTCCTCCCTCAGCCTCCTGTCTCTAGAATTACAGTGTGGACCACTGCACATGGATCATGAAGCTTCTTAAAATCACATTCTTTTTTGTTTCAGATATAAAAATACACCGCACAGTATGTCTTTATAGCTGTGAATGTCACAAAGCTACTCAGTTTCTTGGTTAAAGAACATATTGTCAGTGTGCTTCTTGTTTTCTCATTAGCTGGATACTTTAACTCATTGAGCAAACCTGGTTTTTTTGTCTTCCAGCAATATCCAGACTATTATGCAATAATTAAGGAACCTATAGATCTCAAGACCATTGCACAGAGGATACAGGTATGAAGGTGGCCATATGTAATCATGTGATATAGAGGAGATTGGCCTATGGACTTTCTTAGGGTATTTTAGAAAGCAGAGAAGTGGTTTCTCTCTAAGGGTTATTGGTATTATCAAATAATACAAATAAAGTAGAACAAGTTGTAGCTTTGGCTTTAGTCAGGACAAAATATTTGGGCTAGGAGCATAACTCAGTGGTAGAATGCTTGTATGTCGTAGGGAGGCCATGGGTGAATCCCCAGCACCAAACAAAACAGAACAAAATAGCTTAGGGTATCTTAAAATAAAAGTTACCTACCACAGACTTTCAAGTGTAAGTTCAGTGAAAATAGATACTTTGCTTTCTTTAACTTTCTTTACCTCTCCCCCACTCAGTTTCCCCAGCAATGATAGACACAGCTAACACTCATATAGATTTGCCACATACCTAGCACTGTTTTAATTGTTATGTATATTAACTAAGTCATTCTTAGAACGACTACATGAGGTAGATCCTGTTGCTATTCCCATTTTACAGATTAGAACACTGAAGCATGGAGACTTACAGCCGAATAAGTATTCAATAAGTATTAACTGAGTGAATGTAAGATTAGGATTTACAGTTTTATGAGTTTAGGTTAAGGAAGGTGAATGCAAAAGGAGAAATTCTGCCAGAAATCTCGTTTGGGGACTGGAACTGACTTGTTTTTTTTACTAGCTCTTTATCTTAACTGGCTGTATCACTTGGGTCAGGTGACTGCCTGCTTCCTCTGCTCTATATTGTGTGTAGTATAACCACTTGATGATGTATATAAACTGTCTCACATAGCACCTATGAGGTGAGCCTGTAATTACTGGGAATCACTCATCCTCCCAGGATAAGGTTTCGCTGCTCCCAGGAGATAAAGCAAAAAGGAAAACATAGTGTTACACAGTCTCATTAAGCAGTGAGATTGTGGCACAGTGGTTTGCTAGGAAGGAAAAACTACCTTGTCTTTAAATTTTAAGATAGTAACAAAGAGTAACAATGTAATAATTATTGATTCTATAGATACATTTTCACAGAATGTTAAAATTCAGACTCTATAAATGTATCATCTGGTTTTGAGGCAGCCCAGTAAGTGCCACAGAATGCTCACCTTCTGAATCCCTTGGGTTTCATGTATCTAGGGGGATGGTATTTCCATCATATTGAAAATAAAATCAGATTTTAAACACCTCTTAGTCAGCCCCAGTCTTCTCTCTTTGACCTTTTGCCTCATCTTGTCCTTTATTCCCAAAGTAGGATTCTTTTGCCATCACCCTGATCAAGGTCCTTGTCATCTTATGTCTAAATTATTGTAATAATCTTTCCTACCTCTCTGATGAAAAGCTCTCTAGTCACTTTCTACATCTTGCTTCCTGACTGTGACTTTCTTCCTGCTATCCTACTGCTCAGAAACTTAATGTCACTAGTTGCTACAACTTTTACCAGTTGCAATAATCAACTCTTGACTACCATAAGCAGAAATGAAATTTATAAAAAGGGGATTGGATAGCTTATGAAATTGTTGGAATGGAACTCTGGGGAACTACTTTTTGGAAAATAAATAGAACTCAGGGATGTCATGGTACTGCCAAGATTACACAAAACCTCTTTGTGGTGCCTTTGCCATTACAACTGTCATTTGCCACTGTGGGCCCTGCTAGATTCTCCTCTGCAAGAGTCAGTGAGAATTCCTGCCATTCCTTGGCCATTGCTTTAGTCACTGAAAACCCAAGCACAAATAAGCTTGTCCATGATTATTTCCCTTTGCCTTGCTGATAGGCTCTGAGTAAAGCAACCATTTGCCCACTTCCACCCTCATGGTGGAATGTACGACCCTCCCTATCACCTGTGCTAGGATTCCTTCCAAATAAGATAGGTGCTCAGAAGTGTTAGTTCCACATAACAGATAACCAGCCAATCTCCATTGCCTGCCTTTCTGGATTCTGCCTCATTTTGCCTTTGCCTGTCTACATACTTTTGTTCTTCAGTTGTACCCTTCCCCACCCTCCACTCAAATTGGTTTCTTTCAGTCTCTCTAGAACTTGTTCTTTCTGTGTACTTATATATCATTAGTGATGTGTGCCTTTTACCTAGCATGCATCCCTCCCTCCTTTCCTTTGTAAATTGAGGCAACTGTGTGAGTATCCCTAGGTTATTTTGGACTAAGTGAATTTTAAGATGTGACAACTCTGACACATACATAGTACATAGAAAGTGTAACCTCTATGCTGGACTGATTTTATAATTTACTTCAAGTGGTCCTGATAATTTGAGGGAATTTTCCTTCACACTGTTAAGTATACTTTAGTGAATTAGTGTTCATGAAGCACCTAGAACAGTGCTGCATTATAAGCATGTGTTTGCTACATAAAACATTTATCTTCTTTTTTTAAAATTTTAAAGTTTTTAAATGAAAATAATGTAGTTCTGGTTTTGTTACCTATCATAAAAACTTATTTGTAAATGGGTAGTAGGAATAATTTGTGAAAGAAAAAATTGCATATTTACATATATACTTTCCAATAAAGTCTGAGACTATAGTGACAATTTAAAAACATGTGGAGTTCTTTTTTTTAATTAAAGGTTATATTGATTAACTTTCATTAAGAGGAACTGCTATATTTTGTTGTTTACTATAGAATGGAAGCTACAAAAGTATTCATGCAATGGCCAAAGATATAGACCTCCTAGCAAAAAATGCCAAAACTTATAATGAGCCTGGTTCTCAAGTATTCAAGGTTAGTTTTTGTTATTATTTTCATTGGTAATAGTAAATACTTTAATGTAGGTTCAATAATTTTTATAACGATTTTATTGAGATGTGTCACATACCATAATTTTGCCCATTTGTTTATTTATATACTTATTTATTTTGGTACCAGGCATTGAATCCAGGGGTGCTTAACCACTAATCCACATCCCCAGCCCTTTTTTTTTTTATTTTGAGATAGGGTGTCACTAAGTTGCTCAGGGCCTGGCTAAGTTGCTGAGGCTGGCTTTGAACTTTTGATCCTCCTGCCTCAGCCTCCCCAGCCCCTGGGATTGCAGGTGTGTACTCCTGCACCTGGCTCAAATTTCGCCCACTTTAAAGGCCCAATTTGATGGATTTTGGTGTATTCACAGAGTTATGCAGTCATCACCCCAATTAGATAGCAATCACTCATTTCCCCCCATCATCCCCAGCCCTGGGGAACTACCATCTATTTTCTGTTTCTGTCTGTTTGCCTATTCCAGATATTTCGTATAAATGGAATCATATAATATGTGTTATGAATTCTTTTGTTACTGAATTCCTTCGTTTAGGATAATGTTTTCAAGGTTCATCCATATCGTAGTCTGTGTCAGTACTTCATTCTGTTGCTCAATAATATTCTATCTTATGGATAAACCCTGTTTAACCATTCATCAGTTGCTAGACACTTGAGCTATTTCCATTTTTTGGTGATTTTGAATAATGCTGCTGTGACATTCAATGTAAGTTTTTATATGAACATACATTTTCATTGTATATATACATGCATATATACTCAGGAATGAGATTGGTCATATGGCAACTGTATATTTAACTTTCTAAGGAACCTGCAAACTCTTTTCCAAAGTAGGTATACCATTTTACATTCCCATCAGCAATGTACAAGTGTTGAAATTTTCTACCAACACTTTTTAACATTTTCATCTTAATGGGTATAAAGTAGTATATTATTATGGTTTTGATTTGCTTTTCCATAATGAATAATGATACTGATCATCTTTATGTGTGTATTGGCCATTTGTATGTATTTGGAGAAATGTCTATCCAGATCCTTTGCCCATTTTTTAGTTGGGTTACTTCTCTCTTTATTGTTGAGTTGTGAGAGTTCTTTATGTATTCTGGATATTACACCCTTAAAAGATAAATGATTTTTGAGTATTTTTTTCTCATTCTCTTGTCTTTTCACTTTTGTAATAGTGTCCTTTGACACACAAAAGTTTAATTTTGATAAAGTCCAGTTTATCTCTTTTTTCTTTGGTTGCTTTTGTTTTAGGTATCATATCAAAGAAACCATTCCCCAATCCAAGTTCATAACCATTTACACCTATCTTTTCCTCTAGGAGTTTTATAGTTTTAGCTCTTACATTTAGATCTTTGATTCTCTTTGAATTAATTTTTGTGTGAGGCAGTAATCCAAATTCATTCTTTCATATGGGATATTATCCTGGCATCATATATTGAAAAGATTTCTTTCCCCATGGAATCATCTTGGATCCCTTGTTGAAAATCAAACCATAGATGTAGGGGTTTATTTCTATGTTCTTGGTTCTGTTCAGTTCATGTAAGTGTTTGTTCTTATGCCAGAGTTAAGTTTTTTAATCCATTTTTTTTAGTTAAATATTGATTTATTCCTTGCATTTAAATTTCATAAATAAGAAAAAGCAATGTTTATAGTGTAATACAATGTAAAACAGCTGTTTTATTGTTTTGTAATTCCCTCTTGGAAATTTTGTAGTCTTGTAATGAATGGCTGTTTGTAGAAATTCCTTGAGTTAATCACATATCATTAGAGATTTAGGAAAGTATGCTCAGAAAATCTTTCGGTAGTAAAACAATTAGATTTTCTGAACACTGACCCAGATACTCAAAATTGCTATTGCTAGTTAATGTTCACTTTATCTTTCATCTTTTGAGAAACTTTGGGTGAAAATCAGGAGTGAATTCTGAAGTCCTGTGCTCTTAGTCCCTGATAAGACATTTTGGTAGTATATTACTAATTGTTAGTTGATACAGTTAAAAATTTTGCCTTCAGTCTAATTAATTTTCTACACTTTTTCTAGAAAAAGAAAACCTTGGATTTGACTTTTAGGTCATCGTATACAACTAGAGTTTGTTGTATTTTACCATTAGGTCTTTGTCTGCATAGTACTTCACTAATCATGAAAGAACTAGAAACCTTTTGCATTTAATTAGTGACAACTTTATGAAGATGTTTTGGAAGTTTATAGAAAAGTTAGAGAATGCAGCTTCATGAATATTGAATAGATGTCAGCTCCAAATAGAAAGAGTGCTATGAAAGGTGCCCAGTGCATGAATGAGGGCATTTTAAAACTTTTTTTCTCTTCTTTTTTTAATCTGAGTAACTTTATCTTGACAGGATGCGAATTCAATTAAAAAAATATTTTATATGAAAAAAGCAGAAATTGAACATCATGAAATGGCTAAGTCAAGTCTTCGAATGAGGTAGGTTAAAAAATGTTCAAGATCGTTATTAATTTTCTTCTTTGTTTCTTTCTTCTTTTTTTTTTTTTTTTTTGGTGTGGAACTGGGGATTGAACCCGGGGTGGTTTTACCACTGAGCCATATTCCCAACCTTTTGTATTTTTCGTTTCAAGACAGGAGTTGCCAAGGCTGATTGTTTGCTAAATTTTCTAATAAAATAAGTACAGTAGAAAACTAGATTTGTGTTGCATTTCAAGATTATATTTAGTTAATAATGTGATTCTAAAAAGAGTAGCCTCTTCATTGCAGTTTTATTTTTTAAAATAAAACAACACTTAACACCACTATATCCTTCTATCACCTTTACGAAGACATAATGATGTAAAGCAATATTATGGTATTTGCATATAATGTGCAATAGCACATATTTACAATATATGCAGATCTAAAGTACCACTCTGTTTTTTCCTTTCCTGGAACTGTAATTTTTTTTTTTTTTTTTTTTTTTTGGTACTGGGGTTTGAACCCAGGGGCACTCGACCACTCAGCCACATCTCCAGCCCAATTTTGTATTTTTTTTAGAGACAGGGTCTCATTGAGTTGCTTAGGGTCTCACTATGTTGCTGAGGCTGGCTTTGAACCCGTGATCCTCCTGCCTCAGCCTCTCAAGTGCTGGGATTACAGGCGTGCGCTACCATGCCTGGCTGGAACTGTAATTTTGAACACATCTTAGTTCTGGGATTCTGTTTCCTCTTACCCGAATGGAAAGGTTGGGTGATTACTTCCAAAGCTTTCTTCTGGCCCTCACATTCATTTCATTGCCATTTCCTCTGATTCTGCAGTGACCATAATCTCTCAAGGATCCATTATGGTCTGCTGTCCTCTGCAGAGTCCCAGGGGCCTGGAGAAGAGCCTGTTGCATAGTAGAGGCTCTTAACGTTTCTATTAGAAAAAATAGAAAAAACTGAACATTTCTTTTAGGAAAAAAGAAAATGATTGTCTCCCTGTTGTTTATCCAGATTTTAGCTATCAAGTTTCTGAGGTTTTTTTTATCTTTGAATAGGACTCCATCAAATTTGATTGCAACCAGGCTGACAGGCCCTTCACACAGTAAAAGCAGCCTTGGTGAAGAAAGAAATACCACTAGCAAGTATTATCGGTAAGAAAAAGAGGGTTTAGTCCGAGAACTGACCCATACTTATGAAAATAAGCATACTAGTATTTGCCTAAAGGCAATTTTTTTTTTTTTTTTTTGAACCAGGGATGGAACTCAGGGACACTCGGCCACTGAGCCACATCCCCAGCCCTATTTTGTATTTTATTTAGAGACAGGGTCTCACTGAGTTGCTAAGGGCCTCGCTAAGTTGCTGAGGCTGGCTTTGAACTCGCGATCCTCCTGACTCAGCCTCCCAAGTCGCTTGGATTACAGGCGTGCGCCACCACGCCCGGCCCTAATGGCTATTTTGAAGTAGTATTTGGGGATGATGTTTTTCTTTTTGAGACAGGGTCTCACTAAGTTGCTGAGGCTGATCTTGAACTTACAATCCTCCTGCCTCAGTCTCCCAAGTCACTGAATTAACAGGCATGTGCCACTGAGCCCAGAATATTTTTGGGTTATAAGAGTTGGTGACCAAGTGCTTTATTTAAGAGGTTGAGGTACTATAGTAGGCCTTACCTCACCTCTCAAATAATGCTTAAGCATTGTTTACCAGGTAGTGTTTAATATTAGTTATAAATAAAATGTGAGATTTAAATACTTATTGCAATAAACAAATTTTGTGTTTAGAATAGAATTTTTGTCATTATAAAATATGAGCAGCCGGGCGTGGTGGCGCACGCCTGTAATCCAAGCGACTTGGGAGGCTGAGTCAGGAGGATCACGAGTTCAAAGCCAGCCTCAGCAACTTAGCGAGGCCCTTAGCAACTCAGTGAGACCCTGTCTCTAAATAAAATACAAAATAGGGCTGGGGATGTGGCTCAGTGGCCGAGTGTCCCTGAGTTCAATCCCTGGTTCCAAAAAAAAAAAAAAAAAAAAATGAGCATCTTAGAAGAGAATAACCAATGACAGTGATTTAGTCTTTACTTTCCATAAAATAAGGAGTAGTGCTACATTCAAGTAAAAAGCAAATTACAAGTTGTCCTCTCCAGGCTTTCTACTACCATTGCCATTTTCTTAGAGGAAAAAATTAGTTTTTCTTGGCTAACACTGATGCGGAATATTAAGAAATGGAAAGATAAAGAGACAATTAATAGAGATAATTTTTCTTTGGTATTATGTACTTTGTTAACAGCTCCTAATGTCTTTTCTTGTCTTCTGATCTTTTGTTTTTCTTTGTAGTAATAAAAGAGCAGTCCAAGGGGGTCGTTTATCAGCAATTACCATGGCACTTCAGTATGGCTCAGAAAGTGAAGAGGATGCTGCTTTAGCTGGTAGGCATTAGGTTTTGGCTAAATTAAATGGATCCTTTTGGCTTGTCTGGCCTAGAGTTTGTTGGTTTTTGGAGAACATGCTGTTTTGCTGCCTTTGATTGTACCCCTTAGTTAGTTGGCAGATGTTTTATGTTATGCTAGTGCTAAATTATGCTTAATGCTTTATGTTGGGTTAAAACTCATATCTGGGTAAATATAAAATCGTGAAAGAGAATATAAAAGGATGGAGAAGGGATGTATCTGGCAAGTAGTAGCCAAAGAATAGCCATATTAATATCAGATAAGGTAGACTTTCAGAGATCATTGAAAAGATTAAAAAAAGATTAAACCTACAATGGTAAAAGGTTTGTTTCATTGGGAAGACAAATTACAAAGGGGCTCCAAATATGTTAAACAAGAAGATGGAACTTTATAGAGAATTTGAAAACAATACCCTTACAACAGAAGCCTTCTTCTCTCATTAGCTAGATAAGCAGAAAAATCAGTGAAGACAGAGATTTGAATATACTTCCTCTTAAGTATAATACTATTGAAACAAATTACCAAAAAATTAGTGGTGTAAACTAATTTATTCCTTACAGTTCTGGAGATCAGAAGTCTAAAATATAAGGGTCAGCAAGCTGGTGTTCTAAATATTCTAGGGGAGAATCTATTTCCTTGCTTTTTGTGGCTTCCAAAGACTACCTGTACTTGACTTATGGCTCCTTCCTCCATCTTCAAACTACATCTCCCCAACTTCTGCATCTCTTGTCCCTTCTCCTTGCTTCTTTGACCTTGTTTTGTTGTTCTAATTAGTTGTACATGACAGTAGAAGGCATTTATACATTTTGATAAATCCTACATAAATGGAATATTATTTCTCATTTTTCTGATTGTATACATTGTAGGATCACATTGGTCATGTAGTCATATATGTACATGAGGTAATAATGTCGTTTCCTTCTACTATTCTTCCTACCCCCATACCCCTTCACCTCCCTTCATTCCCTTCTACCTAATATAAGGTAACACTATTCTGCCCTAGCCACCACCCTCCCCATTGTGAATTAGCATCCACATATCAGAGAAAACATTTAGCCATTGGTTTTTTTGGGTTTGTCTTATATCCCTTAGCATGATTTTCTCCAACTCCATCCATTTACTCTCAAATGCCATAATTTCATTCTTCTTTAAAGCTGAGTAATATTCCATGATATAAATGTACCACATTTTCTTTATCCATTCTTCTATTGAAGGGCACCTAGGTTGGTTCCATAGTTTAACAATTGTGAGTTGAGCTGCTGTAAACACTGATGTGGCTGCATCACTGTAGTATGCTGATGTTAAGTCCTTCGGGTATAAACGAAGGAATGGGATAACTGGGTCACACATGGTGGTTCCATCCAAGTTTTCTGAGGAATGTCTGTACTGCTTTCCATAATGGTTGCACCATTTTGCATTTCCACCAGCAATGTATGAGTGTACCTGTTTCCCCACATCCTTACCAACATTTATAGTTGCTTGTATTATTGGTAATTGCTATTCTGATTGGAATGAGATGAAATCTTAGAGTAGTTTTGATATGCATTTCTCTAATTGCCAGAGATGTTGAACATTTTTTCATGTATTTGACCTTCTTGATTCCCTCTTATTAGGATCCTCTTGATTATATTTAAAGGGCACACCACATAATCCAGAGATTAATACAGGTTAATCTCTTCATGTCAAGATTATTAATCACATTCAGAAACTCCCTGTTGGCATATAAGGTAACATTCAGAGGTTCTGTTGACTGTGACATGAGTATACATTGGTGGTTATTTTTCAACTTATCATAAAAAGCTTGGTATATGTATTCTACATTTAGAGAACACATATTCTTCCCAGGTTTACATTTATAAAACCTGACCATCTACTTAAAACAAATCAATAAACTTGGAAGATTAAGTGTTATATAGCCCACATTTCTGATAAGTGCAGCTAAGACATCAACTAATAATGAATAAAATTTAAAAGTCTAAACATCATAAATTTAACAGGCTAAAAGAAGAATTATTTCAAAAATTTAAAATACTTAAAACTGAACAATTGCAATAATGAAAATACTGCATCAAAACTAATAGGGTGCAGCTAAAGTGATACATCAGAAGAAATCTCATAATTCTGAGTGCGTCTCTTTAGAAAAGCACCTGAAGGAATAACTAGGTATCCAACATTAGTAAATAAGAAGAGAATTTTTGAAGTTAGAAAAAGGGCGTAATAAAGCTAATAGTAGAAATTTTACTCATTAGAAAAGAAAACTATAATGGAAAAAGTGAATGAGGTGAAAAGTTATTTTGTTAGGACTATTAATAGGATAAGTTTATGGTAAAATTATTAAGAGAAAAACACAAGACATAAGTAAACAATATTAGGGAGGAGGGAGCCATATAGAGATTAGAAGAGAATGTATTTATAGCATATATATATATATATATAAATTTATATATATATATAAAAATTTAGATGAACAAATTCCTCAAAATTGTTAAATGCATAAAACTGATTCAAGAATTAAGCCAGGCTTGGTGACACATACCTATAATACCAGTGGCTCTGGAGGCTAAGGCAGGAGGATCACAGGTTCCAAGCCAGCTTCAACAACTTAGTGAGGCTGTGAGCAACCTAGTGACCCTGTCTCAAAATAAAAAATAAAAAGGGATGGGGATGTGACTCAATGGTTAAGTGCCCCTGGGTTCAAGGGGGGTGGGATTTAAAGGTTGATGATTATTCATGGAACCATTAAAGAATTTAATTATCAATTAAAAATCTTCCCATAGCCTGGAGTGTACATGTCCCTGGTTCTGTCCTCAGCCCTGAAACAAAATAAGCAAAAAAAAACAAAAACAAAAAACCCTTCCCACATAGAAAACACCAAGCCAAACATTTAAGGAACAAGATTTGTTTTCCCCCAGTGCTGGAGATTGAACCCAGGCCCTCACACATGATAGGCAAGCTCTTCACCTGCAGCCTTCTTGGACAACAGAATTTTATTAAAACTTCTGCACAGTAGATAAAACAAGCTTGCCAATTCATTCTGTGAATCTAATGTAACTTAAATATCAAAACCAAACAAAATAGAAGCATAACGTATCTATCAGTGTATATAAGACTTGATGACACATTTGGATTTATTCAGAAATACTAGGTTTGTTCAACATTAGAAAAGATAAAATATTATTTGCTACATTAGCATATTAAAGAAATAAAATCATACAATTGGTTCATTCCCATTCATGAAAAAAATTCTTAGCAAACTAAGATTAGTAGGAGATCTTTCCTAAACTGATAAAAGGCATTTTTCCTTTTAAGGGAGAAATGTTGGCAGTGTAGAAATAAGGTAAGAATTCTGTTAATCTTTTAGTGAAAGTACTAACAAGCCTACAGTGACAACAGTGAAGGTGTAAGGATCAGAAAAGAAGATAGATATGTATGGATTGCAGTTGATAGATTATTTTTTCTATTCAAACTCTCCAGATAAGTTAATAAAATGAATATAAAATAATAAGTTGCTGATATAAGATCATTATACAAAAATCCATTTCATCTCTGGAATAAGTCACAAAAAGAAAATATAATAGCAACAAAATAATCTAGGTATAAATCCACCAAAAGATGCGTACGTCTTTATGAGAAATATCAGAGGTGGTAGAGTCAGAAAAGACTAGTTGCACATCATTGTCTGCTTCTAGCTAGCTCTATGACTATGTATTAAAATCTCATCCTGACAGCTTTATAGGGTGGCTGACATTGAATTAGTTGTTAACCTCTTTTGCCAAATTTTCTCATTTGAAAAAAAAATAATAATACCTGTCTTGTGTGGTGTTATTAGGACTACCTGCGGCTGCTGCTTATCAAGCTTTAACCTAACTTAAGTACTTAATAAATGATTGTTGTTCTTACCTGGAATTACATAGCAATTATGGTTATTATGATCCAGCCAAAACAATTTAAACTATGGTCTTTATGCACTGTTTAAGAAATCAGGGAAGTGAGCCAAATCTGTGTTATATTTCTATACTGATGATTCTATGTTTTGCTTTTTCTGGTGTTTTTATGATTCAGCATCTACCTAAAAATTCCCTCTAAATACATCAATCAGGGATGGCATAAATCGATAGGGCAAAGTCACAGATGTAAGGCTAAGTCATATCTGACATTATCAGCCTAAGGTAAATTTATACTATTCTAAATGTGTTAGTCAGCTTTCCATTATTGTAACAAATACTGAGATAATCAACTTATGAAAGTACTTTATTTTGGCTCACAGTTTTGGAGATTCTAGTCGATGATCAAGCCTGTGGTGAGAGAGCACATCACTAGGCTCCACCTGTTAAAAGTTTCCATCACCTCTCAGTAGCACCACTCTGGGGGACAAGCTTTTAACACATGGGCCTTTGAGGGACATTCCAAATCCAAACTGTAGCACTGAACTTCATGTTGTTATTTTTAATTCTGAGGTGTCTGAAAGACTTCTCCCTCCTTTTGGCCAAACATGTCAAGGAGTCTCTGAGGAAAGCCCATTTAAAAAGAGAAACTATTTTGCAACCTTTTAAAACCAGTGTAACTTTCACTATTTAGCATTCTATATCTATGAAATATTTTTCCAAACATGCAGTTATACTAAGCATTCTTAGCATCATCTTTAATGGAGATTAGAGACTATTCTTTTAGAATATTTTCAAATATTATATCTGTTAAAAGAGCTATAAAATATGGTTCTTTCATCCTTTATTACTTTCTTCCCTTATGAATACTTTTTTTGTCTTTCCAGCTGCACGTTATGAAGAAGGAGAGTCAGAAGCAGAAAGCATCACTTCCTTTATGGATGTTTCAAATCCCTTTTATCAGCTCTATGATACAGTTAGGAGCTGTCGGAATAACCAAGGGCAGCTAATAGCTGAACCTTTTTTCCATTTGCCTTCAAAGAAGAAATATCCTGATTATTACCAGCAAATTAAAATGCCTATATCACTACAACAGATCAGGTAAGATCATTTATGTCAGTCTGTTTTCTTATGGTCTAGCCTGCACATATATTATTATTACTTCCTAAAATGGATAAGGATTTTAAAAGTGAACTTTTTACCTAAACATTTGTTTGTCTTTTAACTGAACAAAGTACAAAAATTTTCCTGCTTTCAATGGGCCTTTGAGGGACATTCCAAATCCAAACTGTAGCACTGAACTTCATGTTGTTATTTTTTTCTTCCCTTATGAAGGCCCAATACCTTTCATTGATCTTTTCGTCATGGCAATTAAACTGTATTTACATTTTGTATTGATAGCTGAACCATCAAAATAAGCATGGTCAATTCTTGGAGAATTTATTAGCTAAAACCCTACTTGAGAGATAGTTTCACCTTAGATTCCCTTTCCCGTTTGGAAAATGTTTTTGTTTTGTTTTTTTGAGATGGGGTCTTACTGTGTTTCCCAGGCCGATCTTGAACTCATGCATTCAGTTAGAAAATGATCATTGGGAATTCAGCCAGACAGAATACTTAAACCACTATGGTATCATTAATGTTAGTTAGAAATCTCAAGAACAGTAAAGAAAAAAAATCCCAATTTAAAAAGTAGGATAGACTCAGTGGCGCTCGCGTGTAATCCCAGTGGCTCTGGAGGCTGAGGCAGAAGGATCAAAAGTTCAAAGCCAGCATTAGCAACTTAGTGAGACCCTGAGCAACAAAGAGACCCTGTCTCAAAAAATAAAAAGGGTTGGGGGTGTGGCTTAGTGGTTAATGGGCCCTGGGTTCAATCCCAAATTCACAAAAAGGCAGGTGGGGAACAGAGGGCTTCTATAGGAGGTTTAGTCACTGCCACTGCTGTTGCACCATGTCTGTAATGATCCCTGAGAAGTTCCAGCACATTTTGTAGGTACTGAGCACCAACATCAGTGGGCAATGGAAAATAGCCTTCTTCCAAGTTTGAATTTTCTGATGTAAACTTTGCTTTGCTAAATCACTATTTCTGCACACACATACCTTTTCCCCACCAATTGCAGTTTTGTGGCACCCCAGTAGGGGTGGGTGAGAAATAAGGAAGTGGTTGGGGCCTAGGTGTGGGCACACTCTCACATTTTGAAGGGTCAGTGTATAGGATGTCTAATCCCTTCTAGGGTCACAGAACACATGGGGCCTGATAAGAGACCTGTGCCTGGACTGCCTTCCATGTATGGTCTACAGAGCAGCAGTGAAGTCTAGGGCAGTGCTATCCAATAGAACTTTCTGCAAAAATAGAAATGTTTTATTACCTGTATTGTTTAATGTGATAGTCACTAGTCACTAGTGGTTATTGAGCACTTGAAATGTGGCTAGTACCACTGAGGAAGTTGATTTTAAATTGTACTTAAATTTAATTTCAGTAGCCACATGCATGTAGTATCTACTGTATGGTACAGAATAGTCCTAGGAAGATTTGTTGGCCTAAGGAAGATAGTTAAGTGTCCTCGAAAACAATAGAGAATGGAAAACTAGCCAGATGCGATGGCACACACCTATAATCCCAGCAACTCAGGAGACTGAGACAGGAGAGACCAACCTTAGCAGTGTAGCAAGGCCCTAAGCAACTTAGCAGGCGAGACCCTGTCTCAAAGTAAAAATTTTAAAAAGGGCTACAGATGTGGCTCAGTAGTAAAACACCCCTGGGTTCAATCCTCAGTACCAAAAAAATAAATAAATAATGAAAAAACAGAGCTGGGAGACAGCTCAGTGGTAGAGTACTGTCTTAGCATGTGCCTGGGTTTGATCTCTAGACCCACACACAAGTGAATAGGAGCTAGTGTGGTTCCTCAGGCCACTTCCCTTACTTTCTTAAAACATGGGATTTGTCTTCCCCATGTTTTATTTCCAAGTTTTCTCTTCCTTCCCTCCAAGTCACACTTGATTAACTTTAGTTTGGTAAATATCTGTTTGTTTTTGTGGTGCTGGGGATTGAACCCAAGGTCTTGTGCACACGAGGCAAGCACTCTACCAACTGAGCTATATCCCCAGCCCTAGTTTGGTAAATATCTGAAGATCTGTTGTTAAGTTGTAATTTGTTTACAAGTCAGATTCTTTTAGTTGTTGAGAATCCTTAGCACCCTTTGATTTAGCAGGAATAAGTCTGATTAGTAAACTCTGGTGCTAGCTGCATAAGCTGGTACCAAGAACTCAATTTATGCTTAGTTTTTTTTTATTTTTCCTTCATTTCAGAGATGTTGCCTAATATTTATAATTCCTTAAGTGCTTCACAGAATCCGAATAGGATTTTGGTGAATTTCAAGTAAAACTTTACATGCATAATAGACAATTCTGTTCTGAGAGAAAGTTTGGAATCTCTACATTGATTCAGTAAAGCTGTTTTCACACATTGTAGTTCTTTAATAATGTTTTTTGTGATTTTAATGATAAACATGCAGATACCTCAGTCAAAAGATTTAAAAATTTATCCTAAAAAAAGTTTATTCTGTCCACATAGAGTTTAGAGCAAACGGTGACTCTTCATTTTGCATGAAGTACGTAAAACCTTTCTGAGAATTGGTATTATTAATAGCAGTAGTGTCCAACATATCTGAATTCTTAGAACTTTTAAGTAAAATAAGCAAAAACATCAGCTTTAGGCCATAATAATTTGTTATAAGTTATATTGGAGGATAGTAATAAATGGACTCTGACAAATTTGCCTCTCATTTACCATTGGAAGATCCCTCTTCACTGTCCTTTTATATCTTCCCTGAGGTAAATATATTCTTCTAAATGTTTCTTCATTACTTTTTCTTTTTCTTTTTCTTTCATTTTTTAAACCCGTATGAGCTGACATAGCCTCTTTCCCTACCCCTGGTATTGGGGATTTAATCCAGAGGCACTCTACCACTGGACTACACCCCCCATACCCCCAACTTTTTTATTTTGAGACAGGACCTTGCTAAGTTACTGAGCTGGCCTAGAACTTGTGATCCTTCTCCTCAGCAGTGAGAGTATAGGCGTGTGCCACTATAACAGGTTGAAATGGGTAGTTCTCCATGATTCTTCATTGAGGTAGCTTAAAAATCCTCTAATGTTTAATTTCTTCTTAGAGTTTACTTGTTATCCATGAGCAGGGTTTTTCCATTAGGGTTTTTTCCTAGTATATTTACTATGTAATTGACCATTTAGTTATGGTTTTAGTTTATTCTTTTGGATTTTCAAGTAAACTGTTACATTGCCCTAAACCTAATGGTACTTTTGCCACTTCACCTTTTTTGCAGTACTGGAGATTGATCCCAGGGATAATCTGCCACTGAACTACATCCCCAGCCCTTTTTCATTTCTGTTTTGAGATGGCCTAAGTTGCCAAGGCTGGCATCAAACTTGAAATCCTCCAGGCTCAGCCTCCTGAGTCACTGGGGTTACAGACATGTGCCACCAGGCCTAGCATGCCTCCTTATTTTTTATCTTGACAGTCAATTCCAAGCCTTCTAACCACTATCACTAGTGAAGATACCATGGAGTGCTTATAAAGATTTTTGCATTGAACTTCCAGGGAGAAAGAGTGTTTCATCATTTTCAAAATAGAAAGTTCTAGCCATTTGCTTATTTTTCACAGAACAAAGCTAAAGAACCAAGAATATGAAACTTTAGATCATTTGGAATGTGATCTGAATTTAATGTTTGAAAATGCCAAACGCTATAATGTTCCCAATTCAGCCATCTATAAGCGAGTTCTAAAATTGCAGCAAGTCATGCAGGTATGATTTCTTAGTTTTGCTAAATTTATTGTATGTATCATCAGAATAGTTTTATGTTTATTGAGTGTGTTCTTTTAAGATGAATGATTTTCCCCAGCATTATCAAGTCATCATTTCAACCACAAGTACTGTTGAATATTATTTTAGAGTTGTTAAGACCATATAGAAGAGAAATAATACTTTACAAGGAGCAGGCTTTATGAATAGAGGAATCGGGGAAATTTTAGGATTCTAGGGGCTTTAATCCCAGATGATATTCTGTCATTTAGGTTTTATTTTTTTGACTCAAGACTTTGTCTCTGTTAAGATGGGACTGGTCTAGAAGAAAAGGCATCTGAAAGGTAATTAATCATTGTTTATTGTCCAAGAGTTTAACAAATCCTCTCTGAAAGCACACCTTGGAAGGCATCTGAAGTCACTGGCCATCTAGGGGTTTTAAGACAAAATAGTTGATATGAAACTGGGCTTATCGCACAGTTTTTGGTAGAAATGTTTTAGAAAGCTAATCTTAGGGCAAGGAACAACTAAGGCAATTTGATCACCCATAGGTTCTTTCCATTTTGTATAATCAATATTGTGCTCCTTAGTGTTGTGAATTGCACGTGTTTATTTTGCCATACTATGTGTACATATATATTCCCTATGCCTGCTGTGGTTGGACTTTCATCTCTGTTTGGCAGAAGGTCTTGAAAAATGCATGTGTTGAAAAGTAGATCTCCTTTCACCTCTGATTGAACTTTTCTTAGCCACACTGCCCCTATAGAAATCAGGGGTACCAGAGACCACCTTTGTGTTGGCCACCAAAACAAGGTGTCCTACAACTTGCCTTAGTGTAGGACACCAACAAGGTGTCCTTCAACTTGCTTTTAACCAGTTAAAGCCCTTTATAGTCTTAAGTACTCTAGCTAACATTGATTCTTAAACTCTCCGGAACTTTTTTTTAACCTACTTTTCTGTCATGCAGGGTTATTGAAAATGTTTAATGAATCTTTAATTTTGTGCATGCTATATGGGGTTTTCTGAATGAATCTGGCATGTTCAGCTCTTTAACAGTCATATATTCACAGATGTGTTCAACAGAGTGAGCCTGACTCCTGAGATCTGCTCTGTTTCAGGCAAAGAAGAAAGAACTTGCCAGGAGAGACGACATTGAGGATGGAGACAGCATGATCTCTTCAGCCACCTCTGATACTGGTAGTGCCAAAAGAAAAAGGTATATGCTCTTCTCATAGCTGGAACTTTCTCAGTTCTTTTTTATTTTGTTTTAGATAAGTGCAGAAAAATGTTTTTTAAAGTGGCGAAGTATGAATTCTAGGTTTTAACTATTTGATAATATCCTTTAGAATTCATGTGTAAATTGGATAATTACCTTTTTTTTTCTAAAGTACCATATTGCTTTTAGGTGACACAGAAAAAAAAGACACCTATATATGTACCTTGGCAAACATGTTTTTACTATCCAGATAATGATAAGGTGGCTTTTTAAGATTACCACTTAAATCTTATTTAGGTAATTTCTACATAATGAATTACAAAGATGAAATATGAATTAGGAAAGGTAAGGAGAAAATCAGTTCTACTGTTGCAGTGAAGTAAGTCATTGCTCCTTACCTTTCATTTTTCCTTTTTAATTTGATCTTTATTTGTGATTTTAAGAATGTCAGATTGTATAATACCATCATAACTTCTTGTAGTTCATAAAATGTTAAGCTAGATATTTGGATGTTTTTGGTTTTCTTCTTAATCTTTCTCTCAACTTCCCTAACCCTTTCTTCCTCTCATGGGTTTTGTGGAAGGGGACCTTACTGTGAGATTCGGAAGCTGGACTCCTGTAAGGAATCATGCACGTGGAGTTTCTGTGGCCTGATCATTGTGGAACACTGTATTCTCTCTCAAACCTAACTGCCTTATAGTCTTTGCAGCAGCAGTCAGTCTAGGGAGGGTACCTTAAACAAGGAATAAGCTATTTTGATAGCAAGGCTTGACAAATTCAAAATTGAATGAAGAAGTCATTAGTAGCTGTTGACACAGTTCCATACGTACATTAAAAGATCTGCTAAGATCAGAAGATTTTAAAAAGTGATTTAGAAAAGAGAAGCTATCCTGTCTTTCCCTCTTTTGAAGAACATTTGGGAAAATTTTTTTAGCTTTGAAAATGACTTTGCAATGCTATGCCGTGGTAACTAAATTGAGTGGTGTACCCTGAGATGTGAGTCTCCTCCGTTACTAGCCTATGAATTTCATCCTTCCAAGTTCTTAATTCCTTGTTATACCAGGGACTACGGAGGAAAAATGTGAAACCAGATCAGAGACATCAAATCAAGAACATCTTTGAGTGTAATTATATAACTCTACTTCAGCATCACCTGTGTTTTCCAGATCAGTCACCAATCAAAGATAAAAACTTCTCAGGCAAAAGAAGGTAATGGAGGCAAAAGTGATGATACAGTTAGTGCCAGCACTGGATGAAAAGAGAGATCTTAAGTAGTTGAGTGTTAAGAAAACAGTTCCAAGGAAGCATAAGCCCAGGCCAGATCTTTAAAGATTACATATCTCTGTGGCTTGTAGTTTGTGGGACACCCAGGTAGATGAAATGAAAGTTTTTGCCCTAAAACCGCCTGTAAAAAGAAAACAGTTTTGTTACTAAAATGATTAACTCCCTTGACTGGGTGTGATGAAACACACCTCCCAGTTTCTTGGGAGGCTGAGGCAGGAGGATTGCGAGTTTGAGGCTAGCCTCAGCAATTTGTCAAGACCCTGTTTTTAAAATAAAAAGGGCTGGGGATGTGGCTCAGTGGCAGAACCTCCTTGGGTTCAATCCCCAGTACCACCACCACCACCACCAAAAAAATAGATTCCATTCCATTTCAGACAAAAAGTCTCTGTACAAACAGGTTTGCTAGGAAGTGTTTTATATGAGAAAGTGAAAGACAGAAATAAGAGAACAACTATAAAGAAATAGACTTCTCTAGAAATCAGGCAAACTGCAGCCTAGAAGGTTGAGTTAAGCTTGGCCAGAGAACTCAGGGCCAACTTTTGCAAGTACTACTTGACTCCTAAGTATTGAGTATGATTCTGTCTTTGCCTCTTTTTTTTTTTCCCCCAATACCAAAGAGTGAGAAAAATTGATTGTGGGTATGTTCTCTTCATTCTGGGAGTGCATTCTTTCCCCCCATTCCTCTACCCAAAAATCTACTTTCTGTCTTCCATGTTGAAATGTTCCAAGTATTAAGATCTTTTATGCTTTGGACTGAATAATCCTCTTTTTCTCAACCATATTTGGTTTGTGCATGACCCTCCAATGTTGCTTGTTTTATTACTCTTCACATGTAATGTTTATTTCTGCTTTCCCAGGAACACTCATGACAGTGAGATGTTGGGTCTCAGGAGGCTATCCAGGTGTGCAGTTCTTTTTTATGTGTAAAAATATTTTTAAAAGTGTAATTCTTCTGTGTCTTGGTCAGTACTGAAAGTGAAAAGTAAAGCCTTAAGCATGTAACAAAAGTATTTGTAGTACTAGTTTATTTTACAAATACAGAAGTACAGTCTAGAAGTCTAGTTAATAAGATGAGAATTAGCTAACCTAGATATGTTCAATACTAGCCTTAATTTGTTGCTGGCTTTGCCAGAGGCAAAAAAGCCCCCTCACCAATCATGTGGCTATGCTTCTGTAGCAAAATGTAGAGACTGCTGATACAGTGGCATTGCTGGTGACAGGGACTGGCTGGTGCTGATTCCCTTTCAGGGATGTTACTTTTACTGATTGGGAGTGATGGAGGGATCAAAATCAACACTGATAATCTAGATGAAGTCAATGCATGTGGCCATTTGTACAGTGGGCTAGTGCTTCTTGAGCATGAATACATTTTCTCAGTCTCTGATCCTGTCCATGTTGTATTTCTTTAAATCTATCCATTCTTTTGCATGTTACTTACAATTTTAAGAAGTCTATGAGTTGCCATGTCACATTGCTAATGCTAATCATGTAGTGCTTTTGTTTTCACGTTTACCATCTGATATTCACAGTGTCATTTGCTTACAGAACACCAGACTCTGCTGTTACATATCATAAAGGAAAATGTTTAGTCATTTATCTTACTTGCCGGAAACTTAGTAGTCAGGAAGGAGGCAGGTTGAAAACTAGTGAAATTATATGGAAGCAGTATAGTAACAGAATTGCATAGAGTACATAGCTATGTAGATATATTCAAAAATTGCCTGATTGCCCAAATAGCTTTAGGAAAATTATTTCCTCATCTTGTTTTTCCTTGAAAGCTAACTGTTCTAAAGTCACCTACATGTTACTGCCATATGTAATCCACTTTACAAAATTATTATTACCATTATATACATATGCCACCCAGTTGTTTCCCTAAGAAACGTTTTTTTAATTAGAAGGTAAATTTTTTTTAAAGACTAGGGGTCCTAACCCCCCCCCCCCCCCCCCCTCCGGTGCTAGGGATTGAACCCAGAACCTTGTGCTTGCAAGGCAACACTTTACCAACCGAGCTACATCCCCAGCCCCAAGGTGGCGTGGGGGGGGGGGGGGCGGGGCGGGGGGGGTGTTCTATTCTTTTGTATCATTCTTAATATGTGGCACCAAGCTCTAGGAATTATCGGAAGTAGAAATAGGAGACCTCATGAAATATATAAACCAAGCTTTAAAAACCAAATGCCAAATTCAAATACCAGCTGTTCTTATTAGCTCTGAAATGTAAGCCTCATTTCATCTTACTTACCTGAAAAAGGAGTTGAGAACAACTCCTACGTAGGATTGCTGTGAAGACTCATTTGTAACTCTGAGTTAATAAGCGTAAAGCTTTTACAACTGAGCCTACTTGAAATGAGCACTCAGTAAATATAGGTTTGTTTCTGGAAGTTGTACCTGTTGACATTAGGACTCAATAGATTTCATTTTTTTTTCCAAGTCTCATTAGAAAAGGTGAATGAAAGGTTTTGTTGTTCTAAAGCCTTGACAGCTTTAGAATGAAATATTGTGCACTTTATAAAAGAACTATCCTGTGACCAGGCATGATGGCACATGTCCAAAATCCTAGCTACTTGGGAGGCTGAGCCAGGAGGATCACAAGTTCAAAGCCAGCCTGGACAACTTCGTAAGACCCATTCTCCAAAAATAAAAATGTCTGGGGATGTAGCTCAATGGTAGAGTGCTTGCTTAGCATGCATGAATCCCTGCATTCAATCCCCAGTATCTCAAAAGAGAACGCTTAGATTTACTTAGTTTAATAGCAAGCACCACTGAAGGTCTCAGGCCAGGGAGCTAAGTGCCAGGAGTCTTTAAAGCCTATGAACTGGGTTAACTTTGATTAATGAGGCTTTTAGTTGTCAGCTTTTGGGAAGGTGGGAGACGTGATAAAAGTGGCATGGTGATTATTATCTGATTGAAATGTCTGTTCTGATTATTCACTTGATGGTCTTAGGTATTCATTTGGTCTCTAAGTCTCTATTTTTACTTCTACATAGTTAATAATTATACCTGATCTTAAGAGTTCAAGGATTAAATGAGAGTACATAGTATTTAGCATATGGTAGAAGTGTTAACTGTTATAACTATAAAATGAGTACATATAATAACTCCAGAGGAAGAATGATGTTAAGGACATTTGAGAAAGTGGTCAGTTACAAAGATTAGGGTCAGGACTCACACTGGTCTGAACAGTTGAAAGAAAATCAGATCTAGAAGGACTGTGGAAATCTTCTAGAAACTGATGATAAGCTGAGAGAACAAAAGATGGTTATGAATCCAGTGTTTCAAGTTGGGTTGGGTTCAGGAGGATGGTGTTGGTCCTGGAAAATAAGGAATTTAGAACAGAGCCCCTACTAGCATATGATCTTTGTGCAAATTAGAAAGGGCATCAATTTATTAAGACACTTTTCTTTCATATGTTGGAAATTTGCTGTAAATACACTGGGTTTGTTAGAATAGGACCCTTTGTGGTCCCTCCTGTAAAATTCTAAAATTGTGTATGTATTACAACAATGTCTGTGATCTCTGACTTAGTATCCACTTAAGTATGGCCCCTTAAGTGCACAATAATTTAATAGCCCTGGTTTTGAATTCCCTTGAGACATATTTTACTTTGTATGTTCAAGGGTGCTGATTAAAAAAAGAATGATTGTGCAAGTTACAGGGTGTGGCATTTAGTTTTATATACTTTTCCCAAAATGGAGAAGAGTCAACAAGCAGTCATAGTTAATGAGTTGAAGGAGGTGAAGTAGGATGCATACAGGGGTTCTAAGAAGGCTCTGAAAAGCCAAGTGACATTGAAAACAGTAGCTAGAAAGTATCAAATAGGGGACTATGATAGCAATCTTTTTATAATGTAGAGTTTATCTCATTCAGAAAGTAATAGCTGGGGGTTGGGGATATAGCTCAGTTGGTAGAGTGCCTGCCTTGCAGGCACAAGGCCCTGGGTTCAATCCCCAGCACTGCAAAAAAAAAAAAAAAAGAAAGAAAGAAAGAAAAGAAAAGAAAGTAAGAGCTGGTGCAAGGTGCAATGGTGCATGCCTGTAATCCCAGCAACTCAGGAAGCTGAGGCAAGAGGATCACAATTTCAAAGCCAGCTTCAACAACTTTACAAAATTTAACTGTTGCAAAAGTTAAAAGGAGGGGGGTTGGGGTGTGCTGGAGATGTGCCTCAGTGGTTAAGTGCCCCTGGGTTCAATCCCTGGTACCAAAAAAAAGTTTTTGAAGATTTCAGAAGTCATGATAAGGTTCAGTATCCATATTAGAAAGAGATAAAGTAAACATCAGCCAGCCAGACTAATACAACTGTTATGAAAGAGTATGAAGTTTCTCTCTTAGTTTTTCTAGCAGCCAAATTAAAATTAGTGGGCCATGGTTTTTAGTCTCAATGACAATATATGAATCTGAGAAAAAGTAAAGCAAAAAAAACCTGATTTGTTCAAAGGAGGTCATATGTGACCCTAGTAATAGAGAAGTTTTGTTTGTCTTTAAGGATGAAAACAACTAGATAAAGGAGAAAGGATACTATTTGTATTATAAGTACTAAAATAATAAATTATAGTTACCATAGTAGAAAATTTTCTCATATATAACTAGATTTTACATTCTGGGTATATTCCATTCAGAACTGCCAAGTTTCAGAGTTACTGGCATTGGAAAAAATGGACTTGTTCTTCTTTTGCTTTTTTAGCAAAATTCAGTTAAAAACTTTCCCTCCTTTTTAAAAATCTGCCCTAGATTCAGTCCCACACCATTTTTCATTTGTATGGAAAAATCATAATTATAATAGGAGTGGTGTGCTGAATCCTTAAAGGCAATAGGGCTGATCTCCTAGATCAGTGTTAGGGCCTTGACTGAAGTGTTAGGCTACTTGCAATTCTGGAAACGAGGACTGAGGCAGAAGGATCGGTTTAAAGCCAGCCTCAGCAACTTAGTGAGGCCCTAGCAATTTAGTGAGACCCTGTCTCAAAATAAAAATAAAAAGGGCTAGGATGGGAGTCAGTGATAAAGCACCTCTCGGTTTAGTTACTAGTATCAAAAACTTAACCTGCACATGTGAGACCTAGACAAGCCTTATCTGATTTGAGTGGTTTTAGGTATGAAATTGTGTGATATCAAACTCAAGTTCTGAAATTTTCCTTTAGAGACTTCCCAAAGGTTAAAGTTATCTACTTTCTAATCTGTGCCCAGATGAGGAATTCTGCCCTATTGAGGCTTTGTTCCAATTCCCTCCCAATATCCACTTGCTCAAGACCTAGAATGAGAGAACTTTTCCTCTCATGTCATCACTCCAGGATGCCTTTTTGGAAAAATAGTACTCACCAGATGAAAAATCTTCTAGATTATCCAATAAATACTCACTGAGCATAGAGACAAAGGAATGGAGGGGACAAATTGGCAGGAATGATCCCAGGTCCACAAAGGAAAGCTACCTATCCGACTTAAGATGCAAAGTAATGAGAATGTTCCCAACCCTAGGAAATAGGCTCTTTTCTTTTTCTCTTAAAAATCACTTTCAGTTTGCCTTAAGCTCCATGTTGCTAAAAAATGGGCATTTCTGAGACACTTAAAAGTCTTGATTTATGTCTACTTTCTCAACTGTTGTTCTTTATTTGAATTCTGTTTCTATTTTTGAGAAACATATCTTGGAGAGAAAATACCTTTGGCTTGTTCATGACGAAGCAGATTAAGCATGTAGTCATAAGACTGGCCTAAGAGACCCATGTAGCCAGATAGTTTGTTTCAGGAATGAACTACTTTTCATTACAGGATAGGAAACAGATAAAATGTATTTACCTCTAAGTGCTATATTATAGGATTTTAGGAATGTTTGTTGAATAGGAACTAAGTCATAAGTCATTTCTGGTTATTGCCTATCCAGCTGTTCCCTTGGAGACTGCTGGTTGGAGTCTGGCTAAAAGTTCTTTATCAGTGTCCTGAAGACAAGAACAGTTGAGCAGAAGTGATATTGAAAGAGCATCTCTTCTAATAATTTACTGAGCACCTCACCTTGAGCAAGTCATTTAGCTTCTCTGAGCCAGTTTTCCATAGGACATGAAACCATTTACCATCTTGGGCCTCCTTTGAATCTGGTGCTATTCTACAGTCCCTTGTACTTTGTTCCATACATCAGTTTCACAGCATCACATTTCACTTAGGGAATTTGGAGAACCAAGATGGGAATTCATGCTCAAGGATGAAAACGTACTCTGTAGAGGGTTCAGATGAACCACTGTTCTAGACCACTTCTTCCTTAAGCTAGGTTGGGATTGTACAGCAGTGCTGATGGAGGGAAAGAGCAAGGACTGACCCAGGACTGACCCTGACATGATCAATGTAAGAGAGACTTGAACCCACGGTAGAGATACCAGCCTGGCAGACAGTCTTCTTTTGTTTTCTGGCAACCAGAATATACTGTTGTTCAGAGTGGATATCGTAAGAGATAAAGAACACTCCTGTTAGCTTTTTGTTTTGTTTTTTTTGTTTATTGTGCTTGGAAGTGAAGATGTTAATAACAGTAGGGAATAACTAGCTTTATTTCACTTTGGCTCTGTTTTATTTTTTAAAATGTATTTTGGTTGATTATATAGAATTTCATTTTCTTTTGGTGTTAGACAAAAATTTTTTTCAAACATTGCATTTCATGAGATGTTCTAAACAGGTTTGTCTGGTGTTCACTGGTTGATCCAGCCAGGGTTACTGTATTTTAACTGTTTTGGAAATTTTCCTTCTGTTTGCGTATAGCTTCCAGCATGTTTACTGTGTTTGTGGCATATGTAATAAATAAATCAAAATCATTAAAAAACACCTACCCAAATGATTAATTTGTTTCATTTCATGTTCATCTCTTGTATAAAGAAAACTGAACCTGTTGTCATTTTTCCCTTCTTCTACCTCCCCACTCAACAGTAAAAAGAACATAAGGAAACAGCGAATGAAAATCTTATTCAATGTTGTTCTTGAAGCTCGAGAGCCAGGTTCAGGCAGAAGACTTTGTGATCTATTTATGGTTAAACCATCCAAGAAGGACTATCCTGATTATTATAAGATCATCTTAGAGCCAATGGATTTGAAAATAATTGAGCATAATATCCGCAATGACAAATATGCAGGTGAAGAAGGAATGATAGAAGACATGAAGTTGATGTTCCGGAATGCCAGGCATTACAATGAGGAGGGCTCCCAGGTGAGGACAGGTGGGGTTCTGAAGTAGACACATTCTCTTTTGGGTGCTGATAGAGTAATGCATTTTGAGAGACCAGCTCTAGGCTTAACCTAGGTTATTCTTAGTGGCTAAATGAATACTTCATTTCCTCATAATTATTTAAAATGGGAGACTGTATAGTATAAAAATTAAAACATACTTCATAATCTGATGTCCTAATTTGAATCCTGCTTTGCCAGTCCCTATGTAAGAAACTTATCCTTCCTGAGCCTCAGATTTCTCATCTGTAATTTAGAAATGATCATAGTACTTGCACCAGAGTTTTTGTATAATTTATAAAAGATAATGTTATTGAGCATTTAGAATACTGCTTGAATTTGAATAATCCCTCTTCATCTTTTCTTGGAGGTAGTGCTAGGGATTGAATCTTGGGCCTTGAGCACATGCTCTCCCACCAAGCTGCATCCCCAACTACATCATTATTATTACTATCCTCCACAGCCATACTTCTCTAAAGATACCCCATGAAATTACAGTTATGTAAGAATCAGTGTGATGTTTCCATAAAAGCACCTCTAAATAATTTATTTGGATATGAAACATCTTGATGTTTTGTTTTGTTTTGTTTTGTTGCTGGTCTTTGTGCATCCTAGCACAAGTGCTCTACCACTAAGCTTTATCTGCAACCCACGATTTTCAGTTCTTTATCAGTATAGATAAGGTATAATCTTCCCTCTGATATTTTTTCTATTACATACCTTTTATCCACTTTAAATCTCCTGGAGACAAAATAACATTTTCAAATCATTTTTCCTTCTGCTCTTACATTTGAATATAAAGTGAAGTATGCACTGGGGATATTGGTAGATCAAAGAAGTGGTTCCCTCTATAGTAGGGATTTATACTGTCCTCAGTATCACTGAATAAAAGCCACCCTTTAGTGAGGTGGCCAAAGAAGAGAGGTCACTTAATTGCTCAGCTGCTCTGCTCTGGTGAAGTTAAGGGATGACATAGCCTCTGCTGGGTAAGTAGGAAAAGGCAGCTGTGGGGCAAGGCCATTAGGTAAATAACCTTGTTCTTCAGTACATATTATAAACCTTGGCTCAGTCTTGAAAGAGAAATCTCTAAGTAGAGGTTAATTTTTTTAAAACATCAGATTCTAGATGTTGAGTTCAGATTTGGGATTTAACAATATTTCAAGTACTGTTCTCTAAACATCAGGTTCCTTTTTAATTTTTTAAAAAGTTTTTATTATGCACTGTTGGGGATTGAACCCAGAAGTGCCCTACCACTGAGCTATATCCCCAATCCTTTTTATTTTATTGCAATCTATTTTAGTTTTTCAGGGCCAAAGACTGAACTCAGATCTTTGTGCATACTAGGCAAGTGCTCTGCCACTGAACGTATATCTCCAACCCCCTTTTTATTTTATTTTGAGATAGGGTCTCACTAAATTGCCAAGGCTGGCCTTGAACTTGATCCTTCTGCCTTAACCTCCCAAGTCACTAGGATTACAGATCCCATGAGATTTCTTCTTTTTTTCTTTAGCGGGGGGGTACAGGGGATTGAACTTGGGGCACTTGGCCACTGAGCCACATCCCCAGCCCTTTTTTGTATTTTATTTAGAGACAGGGTCTCACTGAGTTCCTTAGTACCTCACTTTTGCTGAGGCTGGCTTTGAACTCATGATCCTGTCTCAGCCTCTTGAGCAGCTGGGATTACAAGCACCACTGCTCCTGGCCTTGGGATATTTTTAATCTTTAATTTTCATTGGACTGAGTCTGCTACCTTGAAGGTCTAGTAGAAAAGATAGTTTTTTGAGGAAAACAACACATATAAATGTGTTTTGGAACTTTTGTTAAACCCTGCAGGGTTTCTACTACAGTGATTCTCAAACATTAGCATGTGTGTCTACATATCAGAATCACCTAGGAAGCTTAAAAACATACCAGTTATGGCCTACGTCCTCCTTTCAGATAGTGATTTGCTCGGAAGTTCTCCTAAGCATTTTTTTTAACTCCCACCTGTCCCAAACCATGTTTTAAAAAATTTCTTTACAGTTGTATTTTATACCTTAATACAACTTTTTTTTAGAAAATAAATATTTTTTTGGACCATAGGTGTACAATGATGCCCACATCCTGGAGAAGTTACTCAAGGATAAAAGGAAAGAGCTGGGGCCACTGCCTGATGATGATGACATCGCATCTCCCAAACTCAAACTAAGTAAGGCATCCTCACTCTGTTATTTAGTGTAGTCTGTCAACAGGAAATTGTTGGTTTTCTGAAATAATATTTAATTAAAAGGCAAATATATTTTAACTCAGTGGCACTCCAGCATCAAGTTTCTTCCCTCTTCTCAAGTACTCTTATTTTACCATGTTTTAAGTAAACAGTTAACAGTGGGGAATAGAGCATTAAAGGTTTTGCTTGCCAAGTTGAATGCAGTGGACATTTTATAAACATAATATAGTAAGGATAAATATTTTTTGTTTCTAATGCCTGGAAAAATATTGTGGCAGGTTTTTTTGTTTGTTTGTTTGTGATTCCTAGAATTAGCAGTGAATTCCAGCAGTTTCTATTGGACAGAATTTGAGATTAGAGATGTACTACTCAGCTCTCAGTTAAGTATATTCTGTGCATGGTGACTTTATTTAAAAATTTTAAGGGAAATTAAGAGAAAAAAATAATGCCATTAAAAAGATTTGTGCCTTAATGTGCAATGACTACAAACTGAATTTCACAGTTGTTTTGAGAATTATTTATTGCTGAGTGATGGTTCCTTTTTTTAAAAAAGTTTTTTATTTTTGGTCCTGGGAATTTGACCCAGGGGCAATTTACCACTGATCTACATCCCCAGCCCTTTTTATTTTTTATTTTGAGACAGGGTCTTGCTAAGTTGCTGAGGCTGGCAATCCTCCTGTCTCTACCTCCCAAGCCCCTGGGATTATAGGAGTGTGCCATGCACTGGGCAGTGATTCCCTCTTGTTAAGGCATTCATCTTTTCTTGGAATTATAAAAGCATACAGGAAACTTGCTGAAATCTAAAACTTATTCTACTTTGTAGGACCAAAATATTTTTTAAAACTGGAATTAGGCTGGGGATATAGCTCAGTGGTAGTACTTTTGCCTAACCTGTGCAAGACCCTGAATTTGATCCCCAGTACCACAAAAACAAAACAAAAAACTAGAATCAATTTCATAAATTGAATTGGAAAGCTAATTTATAATAGTGTAACAGTAGCTATCTTAAAAAAAATAAGGGCATATACATTTTAAAGGGAAAGGGAATTTAATGTGGAGTGTTCTTTTTCTATTGTGAAAAATTTCAGACATACAAAAATGTAAACACTAGTACAATGAACCCTTGTATATACACCTAGTACTCATCATTTATCAAGATTGTATCACATTTATCTTCCTAATTCCTTTTTTCTTTTTTTTCTAAATTATTTTAAAGCAAATCAAACCATACATTGTTTTTACTTGTATACAACTTTAGCACCCATCTCTAAAATATGCAGACAGTTTTTCTTAATCATGAAGACATTATCATACCAAACAAAATTAGCAATAGTTTCTTGGTTTTATTTAATACTTCATAAATTTTCAAGTTTTGCCGATTATCTCAAATGTGTTTTTACATTGGTTTCCTCAAATCAGGATCTAATTCAGTTAAGTGTTTTAGGTTTGATCGTTCAAGAGTTTTTGTTTTGTTGCAATGCTGGGGTTTGAAACCAGGGCCTCACACATACTAGGCAAGTGCTCCACCATTGAGATTCTGCCTCAGCCCTCTTCTTTTGATTACTATGCCCTTAACCTCATAGTCTAAACAGTCTCCTCTTTTATCTTTTCTCATACCATTGATGCACTGAAGAAACCAGGTCACCTTGTACAATGTCCCGAGTCATTTTGTTTCTGTGATATCGTTTTAACATTTTCCTTGATCCCCCAAATACAAAATTGTTGTTTTTGTTTGTTTGTTGTTTTTGGTTTTTTGGGGTTTTTTTGGGAACCAGGGATTGAACTCGGGAACACTTGGCCACTGAGCCACATCCCCAACCCTATTTTGTATTTTATTTAGAGACAGAGTCTCACTGAGTTGCTTAGGCCCTCAATAAATTGCTGAGGCTAGCTTTGAACTTGCGATCCTCCTGCCTCAGCCTCCCAAGCTGCTGGGACTACAGGCGTGCGCCACCGCGCCCAGCAATCCCCCTTATTTGTTATAAACGAAAGTTAACTTTAAAGCCCTGATTATGTTCAGTTTCAGCTTGACAAGAACACTTTATTAAAGGCTTTCTATGCTATTTTTGCATCATGTCTGTTTGAAGTAGAAAACAAGGCCGACATATTGCATTTGACTGATATTTCTTTTTGTCTATAAACTTACTTTCCTTTATTTTTTAAATACTTTTTTAGATGTTGAAGGACCTTTATTTTATTCATTTATTTATATGTAGTGCTGAGAATCGAACCCTGTGCCTCACACATGCCAGGCAAATGCTCTACCACTGAGCCATAACCCCAGCCCTGTCTATAAACTTTCACCTCTTCTCTTTTTCTGTTAAAGAAACGTGGTTTGTACCATAGTTTCCCACAGTCTGTATTTTGTTAGTTGCATTACTGTGTTCTTTCTGTTTTCTATACATTAGTCATTGGAGTCAGAGACTCGATCATACTCAGGCTTTCCTGTGCTCTCCCTTTGACACCAAAACCAACTTCTTAGATGATACATGTCAGGTGTCACATGATATCTGGTTGAGTCTTTCTGTTAACAAATCTTGAGGCTTGCTTCTTTAACTCATTAAAGAGGTATAAAATATTAAGTTTTAACTTTCTTTTTTGTTTTTGTGGTACTGGGGATTAAAACGAGGAGCACTCTGCCACTGAACTACATCCCCAGCCCTTTCTAAGACAGAGTCCCTCTAAGTTGCTGAGGATGGCCTGGAATTGTGGTCATCCTACCTCAGCATCCTGGGGTTACAGGTGTGCACCACCATGCTCAGCTTAATTTTATCCTTCCTGGCTCATTTATGAGGTGGACTGCTTCTGCATAGAGAAACTTGCTTTATCCAATATTTGAATACCCATTGGTACAGATTTTTATTTGTCTTTTGTTTTTCGAAACAAAATAATGCATTGGTTTATGAACATCCTCCAAAATTTTGGAGGATCCCCGTTTTTTGTTTGTGTGTATAGGTAAGAACTACTAGGTTAAAACATACTGTTGAGCTTTAACCCATTGTAGTTGTCCTTATTGATGCTTAGCTTCTCTCAGGGTGATGCCTGTGTTCTTTTCACATGGCCATAGTTAGAAGTTATTGATAAATTCTTTACTTCTATGATTTGAAGATATTCCAGACTGCAAATCAGCTATTCGCCAAATTCTAATCTTTTGTGTGTTTCCACTTAAAGGTCAGGGCTACTTTAGTATTTTGACATTAGCATTTTAAAACTATAGTCTGAGATTACTGCACTAAGTTGGTTATTGTTTCTAGGAACTTCAGTGACCAGACCCTAGAAAAAAATTGTTTTGGTATTTAAAGATAAAAAATGTTGTAAACGCAATCAATACTTTCAATTGAGACTCAAGGCTACAAGGTTTTTAATCCCTTATTTTAACATCTTTATCTCTTTTTCCCATGATGAAAATCTCAATACCAGCGCTGATGAAGTCAGAATTAGATTAAATAGCTACTTATTTGCCTCATTCCACCTTACCCAGTTACCTCAACACAACAGTTTTATTTTCTCATGAAAAGTATGATTACTGAATAGAAATTTTCTTCCAAATTTTGTTGTTGTTGTTTTATAAGTCATTTGGAATAGTCTCTTAGGGTTATACTAACAACTCCATATAAATTTGCATTTATTTTATCACGTATTTATTTTGTCTTTTTTTAGGTAGAAAGAGTGGTGTTTCTCCTAAAAAATCAAAATACATGACTCCAATGCAGCAGAAACTAAATGAAGTCTATGAAGCTGTAAAGAACTATACTGATAAGAGGGGTCGCCGCCTCAGTGCCATATTTCTGAGGCTTCCTTCCAGATCAGAGTTGCCTGACTACTATCTGACCATTAAAAAGCCCATGGACATGGAAAAAATTCGAAGTCACATGATGGCCAACAAGTACCAAGACATAGACTCTATGGTTGAGGACTTTGTCATGATGTTTAATAATGCCTGTACATACAATGAGCCTGAGTCTTTGATCTACAAAGATGCCCTTGTTCTACACAAAGTCCTGCTTGAAACTCGGAGAGACCTGGAGGGAGATGAGGACTCCCATGTCCCAAATGTGACCTTGCTGATTCAAGAGCTTATTCATAATCTTTTTGTGTCAGTCATGAGTCATCAGGATGATGAGGGACGATGCTACAGTGATTCCTTAGCAGAAATTCCTGGTGTGGATCCCAACTTTCCTAACAAACCTCCTCTTACTTTTGACATTATTAGGAAGAATGTTGAAAATAATCGCTACCGGCGGCTTGATTTATTTCAAGAGCATATGTTTGAAGTATTGGAAAGGGCAAGAAGGATGAATCGGTATGTTTTCAAAGCCATTTTTTTTTTAAGTTGTATGGTATTTAATGTAAGAGATGAAGGAATATTGTACTATTTCAGCTTAGATACATGGTTATAGTTGATAATATGCTATTATGAATTCTAGGTAGCCAAAACTTCAAAAGTGCAAGTATATTCTATGAGGAGGAGAGGACATCCTACTGAGTCACCTAGATTTGGGCCAGTGAAAGGATGGAAGACAAAATTGAAGATCTTGTGGAAAGCATAAACTTAAAATGTGGCCTTTCACAAAACACACTTCTTTTTTTTTTTTTTTTTTGGTGGTGCTGGGGATTGAACCCAGGGCCTATGCTTGCAAGGCAGGCACTCTACCAACTGAGCTACATCCCCAGCCCCAAAACACACTTCTTAAAGGATGTGCGTAGGAGTTTAAGTAGGAATAGAAATAGTAATAGGATTTTTCATTTAAGGTTTGGCTTCAATCCAAGAATTAAATAGTTCTAAATTATTGTTTTGAGGTTAAACTAATATAAATTTGATTACCATTTCACGTGCTAAAAAAATGACTTTTTTAAAACAAATCTTAAGATTTCTTAAAGAACCTGCTATAGACATTAAATGCTCTAAAAAAAGCAATCAAATTTAAATTTCTAAGTTTAGTCTGTGTTTTATCTGTGCCAACAGCTGTTCAGTTCAATCAGTAATTAAAATGTGTCTTCCCTGCACTCTTAGAGGCACTTGGGAGAGTATAAAAAGTTAAAGATAGCTGGGTGCAGTGTCGCACACCTGTAATCCCAGCACTTGGGAGGCTAAGACAGGAGGATTGCTAGTTCAAAGCCAGCCTCAGCAACTAAGCAAGGCCCTAAGCAACTCAGTGAGACCCTGTCTCTAAATAAAATACAAAATAGGGCTGGGGATGTGGCTCGGTGGTGGAGTCCCCCTGGTTCAATCCCCAGTACCAAAAAAAAAAAAAAAAAAGTTAAAGATACATACTCTATTCTTCTGGAGTTCACAATCTGTGTGCTGAAAGCTAGACCTTTTAGCAGTGTCTTTCCAACTGGGAAATTTGTGAAGCCAGCACTTGTTCTGGAGTTTAAAAAAAAAGCAATGTTCGTTCTTCCTGTTGAGCACCTACTTTTTGTGAAACACCATGCTAAGCACTTCTGTGGATAACCTCTAACTCTAATCTCTAGCAGTCTTTCTAGGTAAGCAGTTATCTTCCTGGTTTGCATGTGAAGAATTGGAGGCATGGGCAGAAAAGTTGCCCAGAGGTGTACACTAGTAGATGGCGTGGCTTGTCTTGTTCCTCACTGCAGATGGCTGCTGATGATAGTTACCAGTCATGGAGCACAGCCATGGATGATAAGCCTTGAGCTCTGTGTTCTAAAACCTTGAAATCTAATGAATGGGACAAGATTTTTGCTTTAGGGAAAATATCCAGACATGAGGCAGTATATCACAACTGATTTAGAAAAGATGGTGGGATAAGGAACTCTGGGATAGAGTTCTCTGAAGAAGGAAGAGGCATCTGGTAGTGTGAGGAGGGGTGGAATTCAAATGAATGGAGAAGAGGATATTTCAGATACCGTGAGTGGTATGAGCAAAGGCAAAGAAGGGTTAGGAAATGAATATGTTACATTTGAGAGACAGGAGTGGAGTTGGGACGAGATTGGAGAGGCCCTTGAGTGACATGTTTAGGAAATGGTCCTAAACATGTAGGGATAGAAATAATAAAAAGGGGACATTTTCATTTAAAATCTGAAGTAGTTTTTAATTCAACAAATTCTTATCGAGTGATTACCAGTTAATGAGCATGTTCTAAAAGCTTTGGGTGTATCTGTGGACCAAACAGACAAACCCTGCTTTCATGGAACATAGACTTTGATTTCTGCTTTCAGTTTTCTTGAAGGAATCAGTAAGTCTGAAACTACTCTGCTCTACCCATCTTTTCCTAAACCCATTTATATCATAGGAATAGTTCTGAGTGTTTTTCTCCTGAGTTATTAGGAACTTTAAGTTGTATAGATAGCATGTTTGTTTTAAGAATTAAGTGGATTTCTGTCTCTAGGAATGGAACTCTTTTCTTTCTCCCATTGTTGACATGATTGGCTTTTGCTTTTGGGGACTGGAAGGTAGAACCCAAGGTGCATCCCCTACTGCCCACTTGGGGATTGAATCCAGGGGCACTCTACCTTTTGTTATTTTGAGACAGAGTTTTGAAAAGTTGTCCAGCTTGTCCTCAAACTTGGTAATCCCCCTGCCTCAGCTTTCTGAGTAACTGGCATGGGAGGCATGTACCACCACACCTGGCTCCAAGGTGCATTTATATGAGATAGTGATACAGTTTTTCTCTTATGCCTAAAGTTTTGTGGGAAAACATAAGGGATGCCATTTTTATCTTTGTGAATGAAGACGATATTGTGACTGCTTATAATACTTAATAAAAATTAAGAATAACCTAATGAGAATTGATAGAGCCAGGTGCGATGGCACACCTGGAATACCAGCTACTTGGGCAGGGCTGAGGTACCAGGATGGCTAGTTTTAGCCCTGCCTGGGCAACACAGTGAGACTCAGTTGCAAAGAAAAGAAAAAGATTGGTGGAAATGTGTCAGCCAGTAACGAAGATGGGCACCCACATAAAATAGGCATTCATTAATTCAGTGAAGTCCATTTGTAGTAGCATACAAACAAGTGTCAGAACAGAAAAGTTCACTCAGATGACTTGCCAATGGTTTGTCCATCAGCAGCATTCAGTAATACCACAGTGCTGTCTCATGCCTGTTGACCCTGGCTTTTCTAATCTGCTGGCAGTATTCCTGGATTAACTGCTCTGAGTTCCTTACAAATAAGAAGAACCTAAGGGAAAAAAAGGACAAGGGAAGCATCACAAGCTCTTACAAACTTAATTATTTCATTTTGTTGAATGTCTGCCTTATATTAAAAGATTACCTATCAATTGAGGACAATTAGAGTTAGTTCCTTTTCCATCTTTAGTTTTTTGTTCTTGCATTTACTGAACACTTGGCCTCTTACAATTTGTAAACTATTTTAGAGTTAATTTCAGGAAACAAGCTTCAGATATATCTATTCAGAAAAACAGATGTGATGTCAAAATAGCATGTTAGGGCTTTCTTCTTTTGGTAAGTTTGATTTTTATTCCTTTCCTACAGGTATTAGCATTTCTGTATCATCAGTACATGTCTAAAACCTCTCCAGAAATACCCATTTAGATTACTGGCAATGTGTTTATTTTATTTTATTTTTTTTTTATTTTTTGCCATGCTGGGGTTCAAACCCAGGACCTCATGTATGCTAGGTATGCTTTACTGCAGAACTATGTCCCCAGTTTGGCTGTGTTTTGTTTACCACTCCCTTTGCTGTTGGGGTGAGGCATCAGGAGACCTCAATGAAGCCTCATGCTCTAGTGGCATGTGTCAGTGGAAGGGTCACTGTGTTTACTTCACCTGTCATACTCCCCCAACCAGAATATCTCTGTGACTGCTGATGAGACATTAGTCTATGGTTAGTTTGGTGAATCATTTTTTGGTCCTTGATACTCTTAGTCAGTAGGCACAGTCACTACCTTCCTCAGAGTGCAATTTCTTCTGGCCTAAGTTCTAAAATTTGTTTTTCCTAGTCCCCTTATAAATGAGGAAAGGAGCTTAGAAAAGTTCTGAATATAACATAGATTTTTTTTTTCCATCTTTCACTCTGTTGCCTCTCCTGAATCCCCAGAACTACTGATTCTGAGAGATTAAAATTTACACTAATTCTTGGGCCTATAAATGTTATAGAATGCCCTCATGGCTTTGCAGTTTAGGGTCACATATTCACCACGCCCTACTAGCTTGGTAGCCAAGACAAGAAGTAGAGACATAGCCTAAATCTTTTTTTAATACTTTCTATAATATGTTGATCTGCAGTTAAGGGAATATAAAAGCTAATCCAAAGATTAGATATAAGTAAGTGTTAGATTTTGGATCCTTGGTATAATCCTTGGTTCTGACAGCTACCTTCTGCTACAAACTGATTGATGCATGTGCATGTATCTTCAAGGAAAGATGCTGAGGCCTTTCCTTTTACACAAACTGAACAAGGAACAGGAAACAGGTGGACATGAAGCTTTCCATAAAATGACACCTTAAGCCAGGAGTGGTGGCGCACGCCTGTAATCCAAGCGACTTGGGAGGCTGAGTCAGGAGGATCACGAGTTCAAAGCCAGCCTCAGCAACTTAGCGAGGCCCTAGGCAACTCAGTGGGACCCTGTCTCTAAATAAAATACAAAATAGGGCTGGGGATGTGGCTCAGTGGCCGACTGTCCCTGAGTTCAATTCCTGGTTCAAAAAAAAAAAAATTAAAAAAAAAAAATGACACTTTAGATCCTGTTCTAACAAACCTCAAGGGAATACCATTATAACAATGAATATGAGAAGGAAGCATTTAGTAGAATCTAACATACAAGTGAGGTACTTGAAAGAAACAACTTATGTGTTAATAGATGCTCTTGATGCCGTTATAGGACAGATTCCGAAATATATGAGGATGCAGTAGAACTTCAACAATTTTTTATTAAAATTCGTGATGAACTCTGCAAAAATGGAGAGATCCTTCTTTCTCCAGCACTCAGCTATACCACAAAGCATTTGCATAATGATGTGGAGAAAGAAAGAAAGGAAAAATTGCCAAAAGAAATAGAGGAAGATAAACTAAAACGAGAAGAAGAAAAAAGAGGTTGGTTTCTTTTCATTTTATTAAATATGAAGAAATATTATACTCTCTTCTAGCTGTTCTCATACTTAGCTGTGGAGAAGAGTCTTGTCTGTGTGAATGAAGAATTAGTGTTGACTATTTCATATTAGACATGATGAGATGAAAATGTTTTTATCCAGTTTGGTTATCAGGTTAGATACGATTGAAAGTTACGTGTGTATCCAAGGAAGAGTCAGTTCACAAGTGTGAGAGCCTAATGTCTCTTCATATTATTGGTTGGTGCAGCTGGAACTTGAATGCATTCTCAACATTATTCAGTAGTGTGGCTTTCCTGGTCAATCCTCTGGGCCATACAACAGGATGATGTTTTTATTGAAACATTTCATTTTCATTATGTCAATTTAAAAATGCTACTTTAAGTCATTTGCCAGAATTTACAGGCATTTTGATAATGGGAAGTTTTTATTATGATTTTGTTTCCAATGTTGAGAATTGAACCACCCCACCACTGAACTACACCCCCATCCCTTTTTATTTTTTATTTTTGAGGCAGGATTTCACTACGTTGCCAAGGCTGGTCTCAAACTTGTAATTCTTCTGCCTCAGTCTTTTATTAGAAAAGTCATCATTTCTTATAACATTTGCATTCACATGGATAACCTAGATTTTCTAAAAGTTATATTTTCACCTGTTATATTTTCTAAAAGTTATATTTTCACCTGTTTTAAACTAGGCAAATCTATAGAGACAGAAAGTAGAACAGAGATTACCAGGAACAAGGGGGAAAGATAGGAAGTTACTGTTAAATGATTATAGAATTTCTATTTAGAGTAATGAAAATGTTTTGGAAATAGTAGTTATGGTTGCACAACACTGAGTATAATTAAGAAGCCACTGAATTGTACATTTAAAAGTGGTCCAATTGGCAATTTTTCCCCCAGTACTGAGGATTGAGCCCCAAGGATGCTCTACCACTAGGCTACATCCCGTCTTTCATATTTATTCATTCATTCATTCATTCATTCATTCATTCATTCATTAGCGGTGCTGGGGATTGAACACAGGACCTTGTAGCTTGCCAGGCAAGCACTCTACCAACTGAACTATATCCCCAGCCCTTTTATTTATATTTTGAAACAGGGTCTCACTAAGTTACCAAAGCTGGGCTTGTACTTGCAATCCTCCTGCCTCAACCTCTCTCTAATAGCTGGGATTTATAGATGTGGACAACCATACCTGGCAAAATGGAAAATTTTGTTTTACCACAATTTTTAAAAGCCACTAATGTAATATACCAAAAACCATTGAATTGTATACTTTATAATGATGAATTGTGTGATGTGTTAATAATATCTCAGTGAAGTTGTTTTCAAAATATGACAACAGAAAAGAAACATTCAGAGAAAACTTAGAATATAAAGTTGAAGAAAGCTTCCAGGAAGTAGAAAGACAGGAAAAAAGAAAAAAGAGAAAAAGGAAGAGAAAGATGAATAAAAGAACAACCCCCCCTCCAGGAGGGTCAGAGTTCAAATACGTTTCCTGCCACTGTATAAAGAGCCTTCCTGCATTCCCTTAACTCTGCTTTCTAAAAAATGTGTTCATTTCCTTCAACTGTCAGGTCTTTAATGTCCATCTTCTTTTGGGCGGGGCTGGGGGATAAAGGGTGTGTGTATGTGGTACTGGAAATTAAACCCAGGGACTCTACCACTGAGTTACATCCTCAGCCCTTTTTGAGACAAGGTCTCTCAAGAAGCCCAGGCTGGCATGGAACTTGCTCTCCTGCTGCCCCATTCTCCAAATAGCTGTACCTGAAATTACAGGCTTGTGCCACCACACCCACAACAACAACATCAACAACAAAAACCTGTCCATTTTTCTATTAACAGTTTATTCAAGGCAATCTAGACTTTTCCCATCATGCTTCCCTGAAAAAGACATTTTTTTTTCTTGTTTTTGTTTTGTTTTGTTTTGTTTTTGGATTGAACCCAGGGCTATTCCTCTACTGAGCTAGCTCCCCAGCTCTTTCCACTGAGCTCCATCTCCCTTTTTGATTTTTTAAATTTTAATTTTGATACAATGTCACTAACTTGCTGAGGCTGGCCTCAAACTTGTGATTCTCCCTACCTCAGCCTCCCAAGTCACTTGGATTACAAGTGTGAGCCACCATGCATGCTTCTGAGAAATATTCCAGTGTTTGCCACACAATTCCAAAACCACTAACTTATTTTTTAGGTACTTGTTACCTCATCTAAATATCCTCAGCTCAGAAGTCCCAAATGAGGCTAAATATAAAATATAATATGTAGATACAAAACATCATAGTACATAAAACCTATAAAACTCCGGGGTTGCGTGGAGTTTATCTGCTCTTAAATGCAGTGAGACACACATAGATATTTCTGTTCAAAAATGGGGATATGGTAGAAAGTATTACTGATTTTAAGCACTTTTTAAATCTAGCTGGACCGACTCCAATGCTTTTCTAGGACTAGGAGCATCCTCTGACTTAGTACTCAGCCCTTAAAATCATCCTTTTTCATGAAAGATGCTTGCAACTTAGTAGTTTTATCAGTTTGTTTCCAGTATTTAGAATTTGGGGGTTGTCCAGATTTTTGTATTCTTGGCCCCTGTCTGGCCAGCAGATTGTTTTTGCTGGTATAAAATTCTCAAGAACATTTTGGATCTGCTTTGTATGTCACAGGGATTTGCTTATTCAACTACTAGATGTTTCACCAAAATTGACAAGACTTTTTTTTTCTTTTTTTTTTTTTTTATTGTAATGCCAGTATGAGGGAATGGAGACAGGCCCCTTGTAGCCAATCAGTAAGGAACTTAAATTAATGTACCCTTTTTGGAGATTAATTTGGAATGTGCATTAAAAAACATTTTAAATGCTTATTCCCAGCTGTTTCATTTATGTGAAATTATCCTAAGGAAGTTATCAAAGAGGTGGGCGAAGCATTATCCTCAACAGCAACAACAAAAAAATCAATGGTATTTGCAAATGATAGCTTGTACTGGAACTATGAAAAGGTCTTATTTAACAAAAATAAAAGTCTTTGTTGAACAAAAGCATTTTATCTCAGAAAATGTTCATGATGTGCTGTGTACATATGTGTACACACACACACATATATATGTATATGTGATTTACAGAATACACATATTTCATATTTCCTCAATTCTAAAACTCCATTAATTGTGTAATAACCATATAATAACTGTTAGGAAAAAAATTTTCAGGAACATTAGGATAGTGTAGAAATACATAGATGTTTTCTCTAGGATTACATGATCTGTAACTTATTTTCTTCCTTATACCTTTCTAAATTACTGAAAATGACTATGAGCATATATTAGTAAGGTGATTGTTTTAGTTCTTTTTTAATATTTTTTAGATGTTGATGGACATTTATTTTATTCATTTATTTATATGTGGTGCTGAGAATCAAACCCAGTGCCTCACAAGTGCTAGGTAAGCATTCTACCACTGAACCACAATCCAGCCCCTGATTGTTTTTAATGTGTAGAATCTCATGGGTTTATTGAAATTAATGGCCGTTGATTATAATTCAGAAAAGCAATTTTGAGGTTGGGTGTGGTGGATACACTTGTAGTTCCAGCTACTTGGGAGGCAGAAGGATCACTTGAGGACCCCTACATACCCACTTCCCTCACAAAATAAGGCAATATTGAAAATGTAAAGATCATACTATTTTTCCTGACTCTTCCCTTTGAATATCACAAAAAGAATTAAATGTATTACTGTATGTTGTTTGAATCCTGCATCTGCTTACAGCGTTTTTTTAATGAGCACTTTTTTTTTTTTTTTTTTTAAATACAAGAAGCTGAAAAGAGTGAAGATTCCTCAGGTGCTGCAGGCCTATCAGGCTTACATCGCACATACAGCCAGGACTGCAGCTTTAAGAACAGCATGTATCATGTTGGAGATTATGTCTATGTGGAACCTGCAGAAGCCAACCTACAACCACATATAGTCTGTATTGAGAGACTTTGGGAAGATTCAGCTGGTAAGTTTATTTTAAATCAAAGGACACATTGAAAAGATGTGGCTTTTTTATTCCTCCTTGCCCCTCAAGAAATTTTAACTTAGGTATTTTATGCCTTCCAATAATAGTTTTTCTCTTGTGTCAATAAATGTGTAGCAGTATTGGGCAGCATCAGTTCACAGTTGAGTGAGAAAAATGCTCCTTCTTAAAATTTAGTTGAGATTCATTCATTCAACTGATACTATTAAAAACACATTTTGAAACAAACTATGTAGGATGGCAGAGATTCAGAACAGAAGGTTTGGCCTGGGGATGTAACTTAGTAGTAAAGCACTTGCCTAACATATACTAATTATAATTAATAAAGCCCCAGCACCACAAGAAAAAAGATGACTCAGTGTTTTTTCCCCTGGCAAAACCACTCCAATAAAGGTGGTCACGAACGAAAAAGAAATTATTAAAGAACGACAATGTGCTTTGGCTTAGAATTTGTCCTTGATAAGTCTTTCTAGAAAAATGGCCTTTGAGTCATTGAGAATGAAGAGAAGTTAATGAAACCAGCCAGGTGCAACTCAGGAGGCTGAGGCAGGAGGATTGTAAGTTCAAAGCCGTCTTAGCAACCTATCGAGGCCCTATGCAATTTAGTGAGATCCTGTCTCAAAATAAAAAAGGCTGGGGACATGGCTTAGTGGTCAGGCACCCCTGGGTTCAATCCCTGGTACCAAAAAAAAAAAGTTAACGAAACCAAAAACAGGTGGAAATGTAATTCATGCAGTCTAGTTCTGTCAACTGCCCATATGAAATATTTTTTAATTCCTTCACCTGAGTGCTGTGTCCTTTAGTACATTAATATTCTTACTAAACCACAGAACTGTTAAGTGTGCGTTAACCCCAAGAGGTCTCATTGCCTTTCTCTTTCTATATATTGTATGTCTTTGAATATAAGAGGAAAAGTAGCATTTTCAGACCTCCTTATACTTTATAGTTTTGAAGTATAATTTCTTATAAGGTAACTATATTAAGAAATGTAAGAAATTAGGAAGCCGGGCGCAGTGGCGCACGCCTGTAATCCCAGCACTTGGGAGGCTGAGACAGGAGGATCTCGAGTTTAAAGCCAGCCTCAGCAACTTAGCGAGGCCCTAAGCAACTCAGTGAGACCCTGTCTCTAAATAAAATACAAAATAGGGCTGGGGATGTGGCTCAGTGGCCGAGTGCCCCTGAGTTCAATCCCCAGTACCAAAAAAAAAAAAAGAAAGAAAGAAATTAGGAAATTGTCTCTTGAAAAGCACAGTGCTATATGTTTAGACCATGGTATAATGGCTTGATGGACTATTTCCTCATTTTGACAAGAATGTGCAGTTTCTGTTAATGATGATTCTCTCTCTGTTTTTGAGGTGAAAAATGGTTGTATGGCTGTTGGTTTTATCGGCCAAATGAAACATTCCACCTGGCTACACGAAAATTTCTAGAAAAAGAAGTTTTTAAGAGTGACTATTATAATAAAGTTCCTGTTAGTAAAATTTTAGGCAAATGTGTGGTCATGTTTGTCAAGGTAAGAAACTCAGTTATAAAATTATCAATCATTTGCTGGGAATCAAATTTAAAAGCACAAAAATTATTATTTACAAAATTAGGAACTCTGTTTTAAACTGTTTTTTAAGCTATATCTATCTAGAGATTTGGGAAGAAATTAGCCAGTATATGGTTGCAAAAAACCATTTCCTGCTTATGCTTGTTAGCTATGTGAAGTTAACTAATTGCCAGGGTCATTTTTGGAGTGATGTTTTCTGAAAATAATCACTATAAATTATCAGTTTGATTTTTAGGTAATAAGATGTACTTTTTGTATATCTGTCTGATCTAGGTACATGAGCCCTGTCCAAAGCTATTAACTTCTAACTCTGTAAAGTATTAATATATTTTCAAAGGGCAATTGATAAGCTAAATGGAATTATTCATGTTTGTAAGTTCACGGGTATATATTTAATCAATTCAGTAGTCAAGAAAATATTCCTAGATCTCTGATTGTTGCTAGAAAGTCTTCACAGTTTAACCTTTGTTTGGTTGATTAATACTGTTTTTTGTTTTGGGGGTGATTGATTTTCAGAAAATTTACCTGACTTGTGTCATTTTATGTTCCTTAGGAATACTTTAAATTATGCCCAGAAAACTTTCGAGATGAGGATGTTTTTGTCTGTGAATCACGGTATTCTGCTAAAACCAAATCTTTTAAGAAAATTAAACTGTGGACCATGCCCATCAGCTCAGTTAGGTTTGTCCCTCGGGATGTGCCTCTGCCTGTGGTCCGAGTTGCCTCTGTATTTGCAAATGCAGATAAAGGGGATGATGAGAAGAATACAGATAACTCAGAGGACAGTCGAGCTGAAGATAATTTTAACTTGGAAAAGGTATGTAAATAACAGCCACACAAAAAAGAATTTTACACCTCAAAATATCTGTTCTCGAACAAGTGATAGAAGTATTCAAACTCAGAAAAAGATTGACAGTATGAAATCTTAGCCAAACACAGAGGAGGAAACTCCAAGGAAAGAAAAAAATAATAATAATACTTAAAAAAAGAAAAGAAAAGAAAAAAACAGTAGAATTGAAAAGTAGAGTTTAAAAAGTAAAAAGTAAATCCAGAGACTGGACATGTAGTCTGTGGTAGAGTACTTGCCTAGAACTCTTGAGGCTCTGGTTCATTTCCCAGTTACCACAAAACCAATAATCATGAAATAAATAAAACTAAATTCAAGAACTAATTCTTTGAATAGTCCCATGAAATAAGCAATCAACTCTCTTAATAAAGGTAAAAGAGGCTGGCTTTGGTGGTGCACACCTGTAATCCCAACCACTTGGGAGGCTGAAGCAGGAGGATTGCAAGTTTGAGACCAACTTCAGCAACTTAGCGGTACCCTGTCTCAAAATTTTAAAAAAGGACTGGGGATGTGGCTCAGTGGTAAAGTGTCCCTGGGTTAAATCCCCAGTATCAAAAAAAAAAAAAAAGGTAAAAGAAGGTTGTAGGGCTGGTAAGCTCACAGAAAAAAGGTGGAAGAAATTTAGTCTGTACACTTTAAATGAAAACCTAAATAAAATGAATAATTTTCTAGGATATGATTGTCAGAATGGAATCAAGAAGAGATCCAGCACAAGTGGACAACATGAAGAAACTAAGTGTCAAAAAGCTAACTCCAAAGAGTATTGAGCTTTCACAAAGGAAAGCTTTCCTAAAGGAAAAACTCAGTACTCTTTTGAGGGACCTACAATTAAAATGCTGTTTGAACTGTTTCAAAGCATGGAAAACAAAGAAAAACTACAGTTGTGTTATAAAGCCAGGACAATCTGGATTCCACAACTTGGAAATAAAAACAAAGAACTATTGCTCAGTCTCATTTATGAATACCAATGCAAATGTTTCTTAGGGGAAAGTATTTTTTAAGTGAAATCAGATTATTTCTTTTGGAAAACTTGACCAAAGAAAGAGAAGTTCATTCTAGGAATGCAAGGATTGTTCAAATTATGAAAATCTTTACATTTCGTTACGTTAATACTTCGTGTAGGTGAGCATGAATTACATCAGTTAAGCTTTTGAACAGCTGTATCTGGTGGGCACACTGTCAGGGTTATCTTCATTTTATAGGTGAGGAAACTAAGGTCAAGTAACTTTACCCACCCTCACAGCAGCTAGTAGGTGATGAACCCAGCAGTTTATTCAAAAACAGTATGAGTGTTTATGACACAGGTTCTATTCCTTTCCATGTAGGAATAAATAAAAATAGTAAAAATTTAAAACCTACCAGCTGTTATTGTGATGAACTTAAGTGGCAGGGGGAAGTGTCAGGCTTCTAGCTTTAGCTCTCTTCTTTCTTCTATCTTTTTTGCCTGTAGTAGAAGTGCACTCCCTGGAGGTGAGTGGTAAGAAGCCAGATTGAGAGGATTAATGGGCCCTTAGGGTCAGAGTGGCAGAGGGAGAAGTCCTGATACGGAAAGAAGGCTTCTAACATGGACTCTGGGCAGTGTGGGTCCCTGTGACTTCTGCACCTCCCACATAACAGGTCTTTACTTACCTACCTTTCCAGGGATGTTTAACTGGCCTGGGGAAGAGAGGGTTGCATCAAGTCTTCCAAAGGTGACTTTATCTTGTCACTCTGGTGCATCTCTTAAAATTTATCTGTTCTCCTCCTCTTTCCTACTTGGTCTGGGGATGAGTTTGCTAGGCACTTCTGTAGTGTGAGGAGGGAGTCCTCCTGTTGTGCTGATGCGTGAATTCCCTGTTGTTTCTTCAAAGACCACTGATTAGTGGTTAAGACTGGAAAGATGTAGAGGGAGACAGACTTTCTGTACACAAATAAGTCACAAAGGCAAGGTGAGCACTAACTTAATTTCTGGAAATGGATAGTAAATGAACTTTGCCACCCTAAAGATTGAATGGACTGAATTTATTTAAAAGAAAACAAAAAAAAACCAAAAAATTGAGGGAGCTCAACAAGTACAGTAAATGGGGAGCTTATATGGAGTTTGATTCTTATACTTTATAAAAAATGTGTGAAATTTTCTGCTTCTGAATACCAATAAGTCCTTGACAGTATTTTTTTTTTCCTCTCAAAGCTACAGAAAGGAGGGATAGGGGATAAAAGCATCTCAGACTAACATTATTTTATGAAAATTATCTAGAAATTTTAAATGATTATGGCATTTAAAAAGACAGTTTAGGGACTGGAGTCATGGCTTAGTGGTAGAGCGCTTGCCTGGCATGCATAAGGCCCTGGGTTTGATACTCAGTGCCACATATAAATAAATAAAATTGAGCAAAAGATCCATTGGCAACTAAAAAAATATTGAAAAAAAAAAGAGTTTAATTTCAACCATTCACGTTGATATGAACGGAAAGTCTTCTTTCCTTTCTTTTCTGTTCTGTTATGTCCTTCATGGTTAGCTACTTTTCTTTAGCCGGTTTCCTTTACCACAGGAAAAAGAAGATGTCCCCGTGGAAATGTCCAATGGTGAACCAGGTTGCCACTACTTTGAGCAACTTCGTTACAATGACATGTGGCTGAAGGTTGGCGACTGTGTCTTCATCAAGTCCCATGGCCTGGTGCGCCCGCGCGTGGGCAGGTGAATGTCATTGAAATAGGGAAGATAAGATTGGCTCTGAGGTTTGGGATTAGTAGACATCAATCATTAAATAACAACATAAGTCCCTCCCCTGGCAATTTGTCTAGTTGCTTTTCACACCATGCTTCCCCTGCTTTCAGTTCTAAAACACTTTCTTTAAATTCTTTCCATGGGCTCTTGTTTTTTTCTTTCCCACCATTTACTAAACTCTCAGCTCAGAAATCTCCCTGCCCATTTTGTATGGTATCTCTAGCTTAAACTTGAAATGGTGCTTCCTTAAAGAACCCTTTCCTTCCTACCTGTACACTGGATTGTCTCCCTGTTACCCATTCCCCTGAGCAACACATACTTGCTTCTTGTTAAAAATACAAGTATCACATGTGGATATTTATATTGTCGAGTTTCTATACCTTGAATTTCCAAATACCCTGCAAATAGAAACTCTGTTTTTGTTCAGCCTTGTATACCCTGCTCAAATCAGTGCATGAAACATAGTAGGGGCTCAGATATTTACAAACAAGTAAATTGATTTAAGTAAGGTTGTATGGCAAAAACTCAAGTAGTCAGGTTGTCAGTGTAGGATAATGGTTAAGAACAGCAGTATATGGAGGCTAGAGATGAAACTCAGTAGCAGAGTGCTTGCCTAGCACGCTAGAGGCCTGGGTTTGATTCCTAGTGCTGCAAATCGGAAAACAAAACAAAAAACCCAGTAGTTGGTTCTTGGAGTTCTGTGTTAAGTCCCAGCTGTGCCATTTGCACGTTCTTAAGCACATGAGTTGCCTCTCTGCTTCCTCCTCATACTGTACATCGATCAATAAGCATTTACTATATTATTTCCAGGCTCGGAGAATACATTAGTTAATGAAACAAATGTTCTTAGTCCCATGGAGCTTTGTTCTAGTGAGAAGATAAACAACAGATATCTTCAATAAGTAGAACTGTAGTGCAGTAGATCATGAGATGTGCTGTTGAAAAAATTGAGCAGGGTAAAGGGAGGTGTGTACAGTGAGAGCAGAGGATGGTCTAGAGTACAGGCCTCACTGAGAAGGTGGCAGTTGAGCCAATGCTTGAACAGAGTAAGAATTCTGAAAGTACAAGGGAAAAGCATTCCAGGGAAAGTGAACAGAGTGTATATAGGGCCTGAGAGAGAAGTGCCAGGTCTGTTAAAACCAGCAGAGTTTGCAACTAGGAGAGTAAGCCATGCATGAGTTAGGTAAGAAGTAATGGCCAGTGGTAGTGAGCAAATCATGTAGGGCCTCACAGACCATGGTAGGGACTTGCACTTTTATGGAGTTAAATGGAGTAACATTGTATTGTTTCAAGCATAGAATGACATTTGACTTAGGTCTTAAGAGGATTATTCTGCCTGCTGTTTTTTAAGAATAGACTGTGACAGAGAAGAAATGAGATCTTAAAGGCTGTTGCAATGATCCAAGCAAGAATAATGGTGGCTCAGACCAGGGTGGTTGCAAAGTGTACTACCTTGAAGGTCAGATTAATAATTTACCTAATAAATGGAATGTGGTGTGAGAGGCAGAGCAGTCAGAGGTGTCTTCTGTGTATTGGCCTCAGAAACTGGAAGGTTAGAGTTTCTATTAGTTGAGAAGAGGATGTTGCTTCATGCCAGGAACTACAAGAATATGGGACAATAATATCAACTCTGTGTATTGGTTATGAGAAATGTACAATATCTGGCACGTAGTAGCCAAGTGTTAATTTTTTGTTGTCATTTCTAGGGAGATGTTATTTGACATTCATCAGATTCTGAAGGGGTGAAGGGGACTGGATCTTGACTTTCAAAAGGTTATGAACCACTGTGTTGAAGAAATGTCTGCCATTCATGTGATCCAACTCTAAATATTGAAAGTGTGTGTCTTTATTGGGCTCATAGGTCCAATCAAAGATGCGTGATTCTAGTTTTATCATGGATATTTCAGGAAGAAAATCAGAGTTAGATAAAACTATTAAATTACATACCTTGATATTATGTTAAGGTATTTTTTCCTTCAGATGAATGATGCTTTTAAAAGTATCTTGTATGCTTAAAAGAGGGGAATTAATGAAGTTATCTTAATATCAATAAGAGAAATACTATTGAATGGCACATACGCTTAAGTTTTGGCTAATAGAATTTTTACTAGATTAATCCTTCAAGAATGAAAGTATCTTAATGTAATTTCTCCATTTTTCCCCCCAAGAATTGAAAAAGTATGGGTCCGAGATGGAGCTGCATATTTTTATGGCCCCATTTTCATTCACCCAGAAGAGACAGAGCATGAGCCCACAAAAATGTTCTACAAAAAAGAAGTATTTCTGAGTAATCTGGAGGAAACCTGCCCCATGACATGTATTCTTGGTAGGTATTTATATTTTTTTATTTAACCACATTAACTGCTTAAAAATTGATTGGATACTAGGTTTATACTAAGTTCTATTCTAGATGTTAGGTATATAGCAATAAGCAAATCAGGTTGGGAAGTCCATAAATAAAAAAACAAATGTGTAGAACATCAAGCAATGGTTAGGTCTATAAATGAAAATAGGGGCTGGAGATATAGCTCAGTTGGTAGAGTGCTTGCCTTGCATACACAAGGCCCTGAGTTCAAACCCCAGCACCACCAGAAAAACAAAACAAAACAATATTATAAATGAAAATAAAGTAGAAGGATAAAGTGTAGTGTTGAGACAAGGTCATTTGTTCAGTAAAAACCTTACTGCTAGGTAACATGTGAATAGAACCCTAAAGAAGTAAGGGAAAAGCCCATTTGAATATCTGAGGTTTTGCTCCCTTTTAAACACAGCAGAAAGCCTCAAAGTAGAATATCTGGGCATGTTCCAGACATATACTATGAAAAGTAGATAACTGGAACAGGGCAGGGGTATGGAAGGGAATGAGCCTGCTGAGGTGGCTGAACATCCAGTCATGGAAGGCTTTCTAACCAATGCAGTGATTGAGCTTGGAGTGGATAGGAAGTCCTGGGATCAGTTTGAGTGCAGTGGTAGTGGTGGGAGGAATCACTGTGCCTCTTGTAACAAAAAGGTAGGAGCTGGGCACAGTATGCATATCTGTGATCCTAGCCTCTTGGGAGGCTAAGGCAGGAGGATCACAAGTTCAAGCCAACCTGGGCAACCAGCAAGACTATCTCAAAATAAAAAGGGGACTGGGGATATAGCTCAATAGTAGAGTACTTGACTAGCATGCACAAGGCCCTGGGTTCCCTCCAAGTACTGCAGAAAAACAGGAATGGGGGTATGTAGCTCAGTGGCAGAGTGGCCCTGGGTTCAAGATCCAGTCACCAAACAAACAAACAAACAAACAAAAAAACCTCATAGTCTAACAGGTACAGTGGTGCATACCTGTAAGCCCAGTGACTTGGGAGGCTGAAGCAGGAGAATTGCAAGTTCGAGGACATGCTCAGCAGCTTAGTGTAAGGCCCTAAGCAACTTAGCAAGACGCTTTCTCAAAATAAAAAGGGCTGGGGATGTAATGTAGCAGTAAAGTGCCCCAGGTTCAATACCCAGCACCAAAAAACCTCCTAGTCTGTGTGGACTCTAAATCCTGATAATATTATTGCCTCTATTCAAGATGCATCTTGAATGCATGCAAGATGGTTTCTGTTCTTCCATCTACTGAGTGTTCACAGTGATATTCTGTTTCTTAGATCTGGTTGTATCCATCATCATATGCTGCATTATTTTCAGTTATCCTGTTTTCTTTTGACCCTGTGTACCTCTGGAGCTTGCTTACACCAGCTACTTTTTACATCTTTTGTAATGATTTCCTAAAAGATTACTAGTCACAAGTTTGACACTGATGGCTTATATTTTTTGTTTTCTTGTACTGGGAATTGAACCCAGGAGCTCATGAATGCTAAGCATGTACTCTTCCAGTGAACTATACCCTCAGCCCCTGATTGCTCATAGTTTGGTTGTTTTGATATTTATTTTTGCAGTACTGGGGATTGAACCCAGGGACTTGTGCATGCTAGGCAAGCACTCTACCACTGACCTACTTGCCCATCCCATTTTATGTTGATTTGAGACAGACTCTACTCAGTTGACCAAGCTGGCTTCAAACTTTGAACCCTTTTGCCTCAGCCTCCTGAGTAGTTGGGAAGTATATTATACCAGGCACAGTGACCCACACCTCTAATCCCAGCTATTCAGGAGGCTGAGGCAGGAGGATTACAAGTGTGAAGCCTACCTGGGCAGTTTAGTGAGACTATGTCTCAAAATTAAAAAATAAAAAGGGCTGGGATGTAGCCCAGTTGTAGAGCACTTGCCTCGCATGTGTGAGGCCCTGGGTTCATTCTCTAGTACTGGGGAAAAAAAAAAAAAGAACAAGAAAGAAAGAAAACTGAACATTTTGAATATTACAGTGTAGTAACTCTGAAAATCAAGATTCTCCTTTTTTCTTAGGCTGGTTGCTATTGCTTATTGTGGGTTGCAGTTGTTTTGTTCAGTAACTTTTTTGTGTGTGTGTGTGTCTTTGTTACGTGTGGTCACTGAAGTCTCTGTTCTCTCAGATTAGTGATCAGATAGTGATTTGACAAAGATTTTCTTAAATGCCTGGAACCAAAAACTCCCAGTATTTGCAGCTGGATTCCCTGTGTGTGTTGGAGCACACCACCCTTCAGCATTTAGCCATGCAGTTTACATCCCTGCCTTTATTTCCTGCTTTCACAAAGCTTGAAGGTCAGCCACAGGTGAGAGTTTAGGGACTTCTCAAGTCTTTTCTGATAGTGCACCCTATCATTCACATATGCTTGGCCTTCTAGATTCCCAGATATTTATAGAAACTTTTTAGAATCCTTATTCCCAGGTTGCAGGAGCAAGGAAACCACCTAGGCTTCAGCAAGTGACAGGGGTGGAAGTGTCCCACCAATGGAACATTTGGACAGAAGGTGACTCTACCCACCTTCCTGGTGACCCTTAAGGGCCAAGTGTCAGTTGCAGACCCCAGTGGAGGCAGTATGGTATTGCCACAGGAAGAAAAGATCTTCGTAGGCAAGATGCTGCAGCTGCATAGCCAATGATGTCAAGTGACTAAAGAAGGCAACTGACAATACCTCCATAGAGCTCAAAGGAGTGTGCTGTTTCCAGCACTGTGTTTATAGGAGCTTAGAAGACCCTGAAAGTAGACTTGCGGTGTGGTTCAGTGATAGAGCGCTTGCCTGGTACGAGGTCCTGGATTGGATCCCCAGCACCACAAAAAAAAAAAAAAAGAAAGAAAGAAAAAGAAAACGACAATCCCAAAAGTGTTAGTAACCCATCACAAGTTAATATCTGCTTCTTCTAGGAATGATACTAAAACAATCTCTGGAGAGACTATCCAAGACATAGATGTCCCATTATTTATGAAAAGCATATGAGATGCTGTATTCCCAGCAAGAGCTATCTTGTTGTCCTCCAGTATGGGGTGGATTGTGGTCTAGACCAACATGGGAAACTTACAGATGGTATTCTGGAAAATCTTGGTGTGAACTCACTGAAGTGGCACAAATGTTATTAGGAATGGCCTCTGGCATGGTTGAATTATTTTCAGAAGGCAGATGTTGAGTCAGGCATGGTGATTTGTTCCTGTAGTCCTAGCTACTCAGTTGACTGAGGCCAGAGGATCAGTTGAGCCCAGGAGTTTGAGGCCAGTCTGAGCAACATAGACCTTTTCTCTAAAATAAAAGGAGGGGCTTGGGTTGTGACTTAGTGGTAGAGCACTTGCCTAGCAGGTGTGAGGTGCTGGGTTCGATCCTCAACACTACATAAAAATAAATGAAATAAAGATATCGTGTCCATCTGCAACTAAAAAACAATTTAAAAGAAATAAATAATAGAAGAGTTATGGAGCATACCTGTAATCCAGCAATTTGGGAGGCTGAGGCAGGAGGATTTTAAGTTTGAGGCTAGCCTCTAGTTCTTACCTAGAACCTGTCTCAAAATAAAATGGGCTGGGGCTGTAACTTAGTAGTAAAGTGTCCTGGGTTTAATCTCCACTACTGGAAAAGAACAAAAAAAAAAAATAGAAGGAAGATGTTATATTGAACAAAGAGGAGAATGAACAAGTGGATGAAGTGCCTCTATAGCATCTCATGGTGATGGGCTTTCCTGAGAGCAGAGCCACAAAAGCCCTTTGACTGAATCACTCAGCACCTTAGGCCGTGGAGTAGTTAATTGAGCATGCAGAAGGCTCAACTCTAGATACCTCCAATCAAGCAAAGGCCCACCAGAGAGGACAGGGACCCTCCATGGCTGCTACTGAAACTAATCAGTAGACAAAGAGGCCAGAGATAAGCTAGCAAAAATCTTCAAAAAGAAAGAGAATTCAGGACTGATGCTCAGGTTTTCAGTTCCCTGATGGAGGTGAAACTCAATGAACAGGAAGTGATAGATGCCTTCAGAGTAAACAAAAACCAACAAAGTGGCTGAGAGATTAGAATCTCCTCCAGCCCCCATCCCCCACCTTACTCTCCAATCCAAGAGAGCTTTACCACCCACTGACACTGAACCATATTACCAATCCTTTTTATTTTTAATTTAAGTTTTTTTTTGTTTTGTTTTTGTTTTTTTTTTGAACCGGGGATTGAACTCAGGGGCACTTGACCACTGAGCCACATCCCCAGCCCTATTTTGTATTTTATTTAGAGACAGGGTCTCACTGAGTTGCTTAGGGCCTCGCTAAGTTGCTGAGGCGGGCTTTGAACTCGCAATCCTCCTGCCTCAGCCTCCCAAGTCACTGGGATTACAGGCGTGCGCCACTGCGCCCAGCTTTATTTTTAATTTTGAGACAGGGTCTTTTTAAGTTGCTGAGGGTCTTGCTAAGTTTTTTTTTTTTTATTCACACAATTCATATAATCTTACATATACATAGGGTAATACTGTCTGTCTCAATCTACTATTTTTCCTTCCCCCATCCCCTCCTGTCCCATTTTCCTCTACACTGTCCGTCCATACTTCCTCCATTCTTTTCTATCTCCCCCCACACCCCCCCCCCCCCCCCGTTATATATCAGCATCCACTGATCAGAGAAAACATTCAGCCTTTGGTTTTTTGGGCTTGGCTTATTTCACTTTGCATGATATTCTCCAACTCCACCCATTTACCAGCAAATACCATCGTTTTATTCTTGTTTATGGCTGAGTAATATTCCATTGTGTATATATACCAGAGTTTCTTTATCCATTCTTCAATTGTAGGGCATCTAGGTTGGTTCCACAATCTAGCTATTGTGAATTGAGCAGCTATGAACATAGATGTGGCTGCATCCTATACTTTGCTGATTTTAAGACCTTTGGGTCTTAAAGGAGTGGGATAGCTGGGTCAAATGATGGGTCCATTCCAAGTTTTTTGAGGAATCTCCATACCGCTTTCCAGAGTGGCTGCACCAATTTGCAACTCCCCCAGCAATGTACAAGTGTGCCTTTTTCCCCACATCCACGCCAACACTTGTTATTGCTTGTATTCTTGATAATAGCCATTCTAATTGGAGTTAAATGAAATCTTAGGGTGGTTTTAATTTGCATTTCTCTAGTTACTAGAGATGATGAGCACTTTTTCATATATTTGTTAATATACATATTTGTTAATCACCTGTGTATCATCTGTGAAGTGTCTGCCCAGTTCCTTTTGCTAAGTTGTTGAGACTGGCCTTGAATTTGTGATGTTCCTGCCTCAGCCTCCCAGATTGCTGGTGTGTGCTACCATGCCCTGCTCCAGCCCTCTCTTAAGCCATCCTGGTTGACCTAGACAACCTAGTGGTACAGCTGAGTATGACCAACGTTAAAACATTACTAGTGTTTGAAGACATGCTGGAGACCCTCTGAAGGTCTTCAAGTGAATAAACTAGAAATCTAGAAATAGAGCCAGTCTGTGCTACAGATCTCTGGAATCTCCCAGCTGCTGAACTGCTCCTATGCTGCACTGCCCCATTTGACTGTCTGGCCACAGCAACCTCCCTAGGAGTGGGACAGAGAGGGTCCAGAGCGGAACTTGTCTGGAAATCTGCCTTCTGCCTCCATTCTCATTCTCTGACCTCTTGCTTTGTAAACTTCTATAACAGTAGTTTGTTTTGGCATCCAATGATTGTTTACAAAAAAGTAATAGTTGTGCTGAGAAGTTGCACAATTGCATCCCCATTTGCCACTATCTAGACACTTTTTTTTTTTTTTTTTTTACAGTGCTGGGGATTGAATTGCCAGGGCCTTGTGCTTACGAGGCAAGCACTCTAGCCAACTAAGCTATATCCCCAGCCCTATTTCTAGATATTTTAGCATCCCAAATAGAAACTCTGTGCCCATTAAACAATAGTTCTCTATATCCCCCTACCTCTATGCCCCTAGTAGTCTCTATTTTACTCTCTGTCTGTATGAATTTTGCATATTCTCAGTACTTTATGTAAGTAAAATCATGCAATGTTTGCCCTTTTGTGTCTGGCTTATTTGATTTTGTTTTTTGTTTTGTTTTGCAACAAATATGATTTTATTTTTTTGTTATTTCATTTTTACAGAATGCATTAATGCATTTTGATTCATTGTACACAAATGGGGTACAACTTTTCATTTCTATGGTTGTCAAGATGATTTATTTATTTGTATTCAGTGCTGAGAATCGAACCCAGGGCCTCACACATGTCAGGCAAATGCTCTACCACTGAACCATAACTCCAGCTCCTTGACTTTGCATAACAATTTCATCTATACTGTACTGTAGCAGGTATCAGAATTGTATTCTATTTTAAGTCTGAGCAATATTCCATAGTAGATATAAACCACATTTTGTTTATCCATTCACCTGTTGATGGACATTTGAGCTTTTTCTGTTGTAATGCTGCTGTGATCATTGATGTACAAGTATCTATTTGAGCTTCTGCTTTCAGTTATTTTGAATATATACCTAGAAGCAGAATTACTGGGTGATACAGTAACTCTATTTTTTAAGGAACTGCCAAACTATTTTCCACAGCAGCTACATCATTTTACATTCCCCCACCAACATATAAAGGTTCCAGTTTTTCTCCATTATCCTTCCCGACATTTATTTTACCATTGCCTTTTTTGGGGGGGGGGGGCACTGGGAATTAAATCCAGGGTTGCTTTTACCACTGAGCTACGTCCCCAAGTCTATTTATTTTGAGATAGAGTCTTGCTAAGTTGCTTAGGACCTTGCTAAGTTGCTTCAGCTGACCTCAAACTTGTGATCCTCCTTTCTCAGGCTCCTGAGTTGCTGGAATTATAGGCATGAGCTATTGCACCCAGCTCACTGTGGTTTTGATTTGCATTTCCCTAATGATTAATGATGTTGAGCATTGCTTAATGTACTTATCTATCACACTCACATATATATATATATATATATACACACACATATATATATATTTATAAATATATATTGTTTGAACATTTTGAGAGTAATTTACAGACATGTCAATTATTGTTATTGTTTTTGCAGTACTAGGAATTGAACCCAGAAATGCTCTACAACTGTGCTACAGCCCCAATCCCCCCCTTTTTGTGGTACTAGGGATCAAACTCAGGGGCACTTAACCACTGAGCCACATCCTCAACCCTTTTTTTTTTAATATCTTTATTTTGTTCATTTATGTGGTGCTGGATCAAACCCAGTGCCCCACACATGCAAGGTAAGCACTCTACCACTAAGCCACAACCCCAGCCTCACTCATTTTTTTTTTTTTTTTTTTTCCTTTGCGGTGCTGGGGATTGAACCCAGGGCCTTGTGCTTTCAAGGCAACTACTCTACCACCTGAGCTATATCCCTAGCCCTCATATATTTTTTCTTTTTTTTGAGAAATGTCTTTTGAGATTCTTTGCCCATTTTTTAATTGGATTATTGGTCTTCTAATTGTTAAATTGTAGAAGTTCTTTATATTCTGGGTGCTAGCCTTTTAGTAGATATATGATTTGCAAATATTTTGTTATATGGGTTGTCTTTTCACTTTTCTTTTTTTTTTTTTTGGTACTGGGGATTGAACTCAGGGGCACTCGGCCACTGAGCCACATCCCCAGCCCTATTTTGTATTTTATTTAGAGACAGGGTCTCACTGAGTTGCTTAGGGCCTCACTAAGTGGCTAAGGCTGGCTTTAAACTCACGATCCTCCTGCCTCAGCCTCCCAAGTGCTGGGATTACAGGCGTGCGCCACCGCGCCCGGCTTCACTTTTTTAATAGTATCCTTTAGAGCACAAAAGTCTTTAATTTTGATGAAGTCTAGTTTATCTTTCATTTTCTATGGTTTCTAGTGCTTTTCCAGTGTCATATCTAAGAAATTATTGCTTAATCAAATGTCATAAAGATTAATTTTTGTATGTGATATGAGGTAAGACTCCAACTTCATTTTTTGCTTGTGGAAATCCAGTTGTCTCAGTACCATCTATTGAACAAGTTATTGTTTTCCCACCATTAGATTGTCTTGGCACCTTTGTTGAAAATCTGTTGTCCAAAAATCCCAATTGTATGGGTTTATTTGTAGACTGTCAGTTCTACTCCATTGATCTCTGTATAGTCTGTCCTTATGCCAATATATATATTATTCTATATCTTTTTAATTTTGTGTCATGTTATCACTGGACAGAGACCTCAGGTCTGCCTGCATGGGTTCTTAACTTTTGTCACTGAAAAAAATTCTAGTATTCATCAAAAGCAAGGCACAAAAATTTATTTAAGGACGACAAAGGTTCACACATTTCAGAAGCAGAAGTAGGGTCCCTCTCACTTCTCAGAGAGGAGTGATACACCCTGAGTCAAACTCTCTAATAATATATGTGTAATTGTTCTGGGAAGAAGCATGGAGGTTCTCAGGCAAGCTTTTATGAAAAATTAAGGCCCCTGACAATCATTTGCTGATGGAGTTCAGAATGTTTCTCTATTGTTAAGCAATTAAGCTGTTAATCATTTGTAGGCATACTGTGTAAGTGTTTGAATCTGGTGACATTTAAATTAATTTTGTTTTTGTTCTTGTTGGTCTAAGCATAATTAAAGTTTTCATTCATCTAACTGAAGGGATAAACATGACTGGGCAAGCACATAGATCCAGGTCTTTATCTGCTAAGGCGTTCTTTTTCCCAAAGAACCTACACATATCTCAGTGTGAATATATTAATTAAAAATTAATAAAATTTTTAAAAACAATTGTAAACTGTGTCTACAACTTATTCCTTTAATTTTTTTCCAACTTGCTCTTTCAGGAAAGTGTGCTGTGCTGTCATTCAAGGACTTCCTCTCCTGCCGGCCAACTGAAATACCAGAAAATGACATTCTGCTTTGTGAGAGTCGTTACAATGAGAGTGACAAGCAGATGAAGAAATTCAAGGGCCTGAAGAGGTTCTCGCTCTCTGCTAAAGTGGTAGATGATGAAATTTACTACTTCAGGTAAATCTTTTTGTTTTTGTTGTTTTGGTACTGGGGATTAAACTTAAGGGCGCATAACCATTCAGCCACATCCCTAGCCCCCCCTTTTTTTGTTTGTTTTTTTGGGGGGAGCCGGGGATTGAACTCAGGGTCACTCAGCCACTGAGCCACATCCCCAGCCCTATTTTGTATTTTATTTAGAGACAGGGTCTTGCTAAGTTGCTCAGGGCCTCACTAAGTTGCTGAGGTTGGCTTTGAACTCGAGATCCTCCTGCTTCAGCCTCTTGAGCCACTGAGATTAAAGGCATCCGCCACCGTGCCCAACCTTAAAAAACGGAAGGAGAAAGAACACTTCAGTTAATTCATATCAAAATTAGTATAGCCCAGTGTTTTGAGTTTATTAAAATTTGGTCTTAAATTAGAACGGTATACATTTCAAAGAGAAAATATGAATTCAGTTAAATTTAAAAAGCTTCAATATCTGCTAGGACTTGTTAACCACTCTAACAGTGTCCTTGGAGCTGCCAGTAATTGTAGAATGGAGGCAGAAATAATTGCTTCATATCCTGTCTATTAGGAGATTGCTCAGTTCCACAGATTATGAGTACTCTTTCTGCCATGTATAGGAAACTAGTTCTGACTTCAAGCAAAATGCTTCTGTGGGTGTTCTACAGGAGCCTTCAAAAACAAGCTTCTCTAAGTAGAAGTGATGTCATAAATGCCTATTTAAATTCCCTTACCACCCTTAAAAAGTGTACACTGCAGATTGCAGGAAGTCATTTCTAGATACTGCACTGCTTTCTGACCAGTTCTGAAGTGATGTTAGGTGACTTACTTGCTTTATTTATTAATTTATTGCATTATTAGAGATCAAACTCAGGGATACTCTATGCTGAACTACATACTTAGCCCTTTCTATTTTTTACTTTGAGACAGAGTCTTGCCCAGGCTGGCTTCAAACTTGCAATCCTCCTTCCTTGGCCTCCTGAGTAGCTGGGGTTACAGGTGTGCATCACTGTGCTCAGCTGAATGTTTTTTTTTTTTTTTATGTCACTTCTTTCAGAAAACCAATCGTTCCTCAGAAAGAGCCCTCACCTTTGTTGGAAAAGAAGATCCAATTGCTGGAAGCTAAATTTGCTGAGTTAGAAGGTGGAGATGAGGATGTTGAAGAGATGGGAGAAGAAGATAGTGAGGTCATTGAACCTCCTTCTCTACCTCAGCTTCAGACTCCCCTGTCCAGTGAACTGGACCTTATGCCCTACACACCCCCACAGGTGAAGGTGACACTTTTACTTGTCTTGTTCTCAAGTTTGGTTTGCAGCTGACTCAAACCAAAGTAAGGAGGCATCCAGCCCTTCCATATGTAAACTTTTACCTAGAATTCTATAGGAAAAAAGATTTTTTTCTTTATCAATGCCTTTTATTTACTTACTTATGATTTTTTAATTGACAGAACATTTATATTTATCATGTCAGTAAGCCATTACTAATTTAAAATAAATTTTCTTTAGAGAAGTTTGGATAGAAGGTGCTCCTTGCCTTCTATTAAAGAAAAACAATAAAGGAATAGCATCATCCTATTACTCTTAAGTTTTCATTGTTCTTATCTTTTTGGGTTTTGTTTGTTTGCAGCTCTGGGAATTAAACCCAGAGACTCATGCACTAGGCAAAGACCCTACCATTGCAATACATGCTCAGCCCTTTCCCAATTTTATTTAAAATAGGGCCTCCCTAAGTTGCTCAGGCTGGCCTGAGACTCGTGATCCTCCTGCCTTGGCCTCCTGAGGAGCTGGGATTACAGGCATGTGCCTAGCCTGTTACCCGAAATCTTTTAAACCTCACCTTCCTTAGAATCTCATCTTTGGCTGAGGTGATTACTGTTGGTATTTTTTCTCATTCAGAATTTTCTCAAGCTTAATTGTGAGGTCATCTTTAGAGATTGTAGTCATGGAATTCAGTGAAACTTTCATTTATTTCTTACATGGTAAGAGGCAAGGAAGAGGTATGTTTTGACCAAGAAAATGGCCAGCCACAAACTATGTCTATAAAACAGTAACTTTTGGATAACATGTTCCTGGCTTCCAGAAACTCTGAGCAGTTAATTAAATGCAATGTTCTGATGCCCTATAAGAGTTTTTTGTCTTACAGTCTACCCCAAAGTCTGCCAAAGGCAGTGCAAAGAAGGAAGGCTCCAAACGGAAAATCAACATGAGTGGCTACATTCTGTTCAGCAGTGAGATGCGAGCTGTGATTAAGGCCCAGCACCCAGACTACTCTTTTGGGGAGCTCAGCCGACTGGTCGGGACAGAATGGAGAAACCTTGAGACAGCCAAGAAAGCAGAATATGAAGGTAAATAGGGACTAGGCACAACTGTCTCAGCCTTTGAAGCAAGGGGATGTTTTCAGAAATGCACGTGCATAGACAGGTTTTACTCTCTTGTTCTTGCCACACACACATGAGCCTTGTATTGGGGACTGTTCCTGATGATAACCAGCAGTGTAGATGCCAGTCTTGTTCTAACTAAGCAGAGTGCTGCCTCTGACTTGGCCTCTGATCCTGGTATTGTCCCCTCCCCAAATTTCTCAAACAAAAATATTTTTACTATTGACAATTGCATGATTTTCTTTCATTGAGTTCTGTAAGCACACATATGTTGAGCTGGGGAATGAACATATGATGATGTTAAATATAATTTTGATTAAAATTCATCTGAAAGGGGTCTTAAAATCTGTGATCTTATGTTCTGGTTCTTGATGTGTTTAAACTCTGCTGAGGCTTGACTAAAGCACTTAGTTTCCTAGGCCACTTGTGACCTTTGCTGTATGTGTATTCATAGCTATTGTTAAGGCATTTGGGGTCTCTTTGAGCTCCACTGCCTTTATTTTCTTTTTACTCTATAATTATCTTACTTTGGGCCATGAGCTATCATTCAAGGATTTGGTGGTGTTCTTAGCCATTAGGGATAAATACTTGAGAGAGATTTTTGGTGTTTTGGATTTTTGTTATTATTATTAATATTAGGCTTGGCTTTGATAAATAAGTACTAAACATTAGATTAGGCAGGACTTTGGACCTTTGAGCTGTATTTTTTACCATTTAGAATTTTATATATTAGTTCATTTTGCCAATTTAAAACCATCCTCTTGTAATGATCAATCATTAGTCTTTTTTGCTAAGTCTAAGTTCATTATTTCCTGCAAACATAAATTAACTGTTAAGGCTGCCCTCTCTATTGAAGTTTATGAAGTCTTCAAAGAAACCCTTCTTAAAAAAAGTTTTACTCCTTTAATTTGTTACAATTGGTTATTATAAAATTACCTGGTAATCTTCTCTAAGGATCTTCTGCAGAAGCCCAATCCTGCAAAATAATCAGACAAAAAACATTTTGTGGCAAAACCAATGTGAGAAACATTCCAAGCTCTTTGTCTTTGAAACTTACAGGCATTTTCTTCTAAGATCTTTTTAAAAAAGAACCTTTTTTTAAATTATCTGGTATTTTCTGAAATTTGCTCAAGTATTTATGGTAATACCTATTAATATCCTGAAGAGCCACTTTTTAAACCCTAGTGAGTTCCATAAGAACCTAGAATTTTGGGGAGCTTTGATATTTCTGACTTTAGTGCAAAGTAAGACCAAATATACCTCTAAGATGGAGGAGTGTTGGAAATTAAGCTAATATGTGTGTAAAACCAGTTCCAAGGCAAATAAAGTGAGGACTGAGTGGCTGGTTACTTAGGTGTGAATAAGAAAAGATGTAGAGATAATGTACAGGCAGAAACACTGGTGCAGGGAGGGAGAAGGGAGGGAAAGATTGATGACTTTTGGGAAGTTTTCCTACATTCAACTAGGGATCTGAAGTTTAGGAAGAACCTAGTGCAGTGAGTTCTGCGATTGTGAGTCTCGTCTAAGACTTTGGTGTCTTGTCCTGCCCATTGAACTCAAAACCCAGAGTTAGGAGTTTGACTGGCTTAGTTGTGATGGTGTTTTTTTTTTCAGGACAGCCCAAATGAACTCCTCCCAGAGAGAGCCAATAAATAGTCAAAATATTTGATCCATAGGCCTAAATTTGTTTTTTCAAAACTTTTTTTTTCTCTTTTTTGTTCTCCCATTTTACCATGCTGTTTGTATAATGAAAATACTAGAATTTAACATGGAGGTATAGATCATCAATGGGTTTTTTTGTTGCTAGTTTAAGAAAATAGGTTGTTCAAATGGCCATTGTCCATCACGCTCGTTGTTTATGGAGGTCTGTGTAAATTGGGGGTGTTACTACTTCTACTAGAAGTAAGTCTCTGTAGGCAACTGTGTCTCAGCCAAGGCGCCTTTGACTTGCTTGACTTTCCCATTCTTTACCCTAAGGGAAAACTGGAGCTGTTGCTTCTCAATTTCTCTTTAAGCCATGTGACCTTGAGCTTTTTTCCCCTCAGATCAGTGGTATCCTTTTGAATTCCATATTGGAATTTCAATGTGTGGCAGTTGATTGAGATTATCTGGAGTCAGGGGTCATGGGTTGTTGATTCTCTGTATCCTTGGACAAGTGACTTCCTGTCTCCCATCCTCCATTTGCCCATCTGAAGAGGGGAAGCATTTGCTATTTCACGAATGGTGAAGCAGAATGAACTATGTATGGTGGGAACTTTGGGAATACTTCTCCAGGAAGGGTCCAGCCTGTTAGGCTAGGAACATGTCTATTGGGTTTGCCAGCTCTAGAGATGCCAAGTAGTGGGAAGTAGGGGGACAGGTAACAGCCCAGCCCAGAAGTGCCACAAGCAAATACTTCTCTTGCATTGTGGATAAAATAAGAGTGGATTCTGTAGTTCTCACTTATTTAGGATGATTTATGGTCAGCTTTGAACTACTCAGCTTCAGGAAACCTGGTTCTTTCAGAACATTGTCCATTGCTACATATTTATGTATTAATTACCTGTTTCTGATGATTGTAGCCTGGAGTATCGTGCATATTTTTCTCCCTGGGGCTTATTAAGAAAACAAATTAGCTGTTTACTTTCCCTAGAAGAGGCAGAGGCAGTAAGCTACTTTTCCCTTACAGAGTTAATTTTCTTCAGCTGCTAAACCTATGACATTAATGATTAAGAGTCCTCAATTTCAGTAAAATTGGGTACATGGAATCAGGAAAATATAGTAAGTAACAATTGTGCCAAAAATTATAATGGGCCATGGAATTGCTTCATGTTGAAATTATAATCTGTAATGCTATTAATACTAGAATAATGGTAGCGCTTCTCATCTTCAGGGTGCCTCGTGAGATTAACCACGGTGGTTACACTGGTGATGTGTTTAAATAAAATCTGTGCTTTCTGAATGTGTGTTGCAGTCTTAACATTCTTGAAATCTTTGCAGACCAGTTCTCAAGATGGGATAGGAAAGCTGGATTCTAGGTTACCAAGTGAAATCGGCCCGACTCCTCCTGTGTTGAGACTAGTCATCTACTGTTCCTTCCATTGAGACAGAACTGTTGCCTGTGTTTTTACTAGTCCTGTTGAATGCAATGGATGGTATTTTGAATTCCTGGGTTAAAAACAGAATTGAAAATCTGAAATGCCTTTACAGAGCGGGCAGCTAAAGTTGCTGAGCAGCAGGAGAGAGAGCGAGCAGCACAGCAACAGCAGCCGAGTGCTTCTCCCCGAGCAGGCACCCCTGTGGGGGCTCTCATGGGGGTGGTGCCACCACCAACACCAATGGGGATGCTCAATCAGCAGTTGACACCTGTTGCAGGTAAAAACAGGAGCTAAGACCATTTTTTTTCCACTTTAAGAAATTCCTTCATTTTTTTTTTTTTTCTCCAAGAGGAGTAGGCCAGTCTGTAGCCTTTTCTCATGACAGATTCAAAGTTTGAAGTCATCCATGTTGTCCTGTATTGCCTTTCCCATATGGGCAATGCCTTCCCTCTGCCCCAGAAATGGGCCCTGGGCCCAACCCTGGGAACTAGTAGGGAGCATCTCTTCCCTGGCTGTGGGCATGGTCTGGTGATGTTCTCACCCCAGACTGTTCTTGATAGAGCACTACAGCAGAAAATATAAATAGACCCTAAGTTCTGTTCTAGAGGAACTCCCAAGAGAAAACACAAAGCCAGTCTTTAGGTTGTGTTGATATTCTGTCTCATGCAGTATTTAGTTTGCCTTGTTCTGCTGTAGCCATCCTTAAAAGGCTGACCATTTAAAAGGATTTTTGACAATGAATTGTAAATCCTTTCTGGTCACCAGTGTGCATGACTGCTAAATAGAATACAAAGTCCTTATTCAATTCATTGTGCCCACTCTGTAATGCTTTTCTATTTAATTACATTAAACTGCATTTTCTGTTAGTATCCCAGTCACATATTTAAACCAAAAGCAAAAAGAAAATGATGAATGTGGTTTGCTTGTGTGTGTTGTCTCTGGTTCTGGTAGCCTTAGCAAATCTTACTATCTTGAATATCCTTGTCTGACATGTCTCCAGTGAGAAGCCTGTAGACCACTTCTTGGGCCCCTCCTTTGTGATCTCTCCAAGTCTGGTGAGATCTGTATGTGCCCCCTGTGTTTGTTCTCAAGTAGTCTGACCTCTTTCTCAGGGAGCCCAAGACAGTGTTGCTCAAGGCAGGTTATTGAGATGCTGTTTTTGTTTTGCTTTTTTTTTTTTTTTTGGTTTTTTTGTTTTTGCTTTTTAAGGAAGAGTAGCATAGGATAACTTTTCCATTGTCGCTCCTAACTTTTGTGATGGCAGGTTCTCAAATGCACTGTCGCTGAACTCAGCAGTTGCACTCGCCAAAGCACATCTGAATCATGGCTGTCAGTACTTTCAGTGTAACTGATGTTGATCTAACAAATCTCATAATCGCCTGCTCTATTCCATGGCCCATTTTGGTTAATGGGGTTCCAGAGGTTTTTATAAATCAGGCCTTGAACATGGGGACTTTGGAAGTTAGAATTCCCTCATTGACATCCCGCTTTGTTCTATATCATTGATGTGATATTGTGGCACTGTGCCCTTGACTACAAAACCCAGGGACATATTTACAAAATGAATACAAACAGCTCAAAACATTAAAAAAAAAAACAGCAGCTGCAGCATTTTAGCTCCCTGTTAGGGAATAATATCATAGAGCTCTGTGGGTGAGGACCATAGTCCCTCTAGAAAGCCCTGACTCCATTATTAAGGGTATGCTGCCCAGACTTCTGGGCCTTGGGAGTGAAGGGCAAGCATTCTCAATGGTAACCAGTCTTTGGACCACAGTCGGAACTTTGCAGCTAAGAGGATGATTTTTCGTGGACTTACAAGTTGCTTAGGGCCTGAGTCTTAGCCTTGTCAGTGTCTGAAACCAGCTTTGCTTACAAGCATTGAAGCTCATTTGAACACATGTGACTGGGATAATAAATGCCAAAGTACAGTTTAATGAAGACAAATGTCATGTCTTTCAGTTCTTAATCTTCAACCACAGCCTGCGAAGGCTGCGTTCAGATGGGCTTTTGTAATTGAAAGCAAAGCCTCCTAACATTCTTAAATTTCTCACCTACTTATTCCTAAAAGCTATACCTTGTGGTGTGGTTAAAAGGCAGTTTGGTAGCATTGGATCTCCTCATGTTTAAATGATGGCATCTATTCAGAAGTACTTTTTACCTTCTGAACTCTTTTAAAAAATGAAACTTGTCCTGTTTCATATATAGAGATATTATTTTAAGTTTATCGGTTTGTGTAATTGTAAGTTTTTCAGTCAGTTCATATATGATTAAGGAAGCAAGGTAGTCAGTCTCAGGATTTTCAGTGATGTCATAGCTTTAAAAGACTAAACTTTTTTTTAATAAATAAATACTTTCAAATAATTCTTAAGGGAAAGTCAGAATGAAATTCTCAAAATCTGGAGTTTTACACTGTTTCCCAGAGTCCCTCTACAGAGTATTGTATAAAAAGGCGGCTTGGCACTAGTCCTTTAACTCTCCCTTTGCAAGAAGCTATGATCAAGTGACTGCACTTTAGGGGGAGTTTGGCATTCTTGTTCATCATGATCCTTACAAAACCCAGAAAAGTCAAGTTGTTTTTCTTGTTTAAAAAAATGCCATGTGATCTTAAAGGTTTTTTTGATAGACGAGTCCTTGAAATTTGAAATTATTTTATTCTCACACCTTTTGCCCAAAATACTTGTTTGCTGAAACTCTTCCCTAGCCAGCAGAAGATATTTGTTCTGTGAAGGTATGCTCTGAAAATAAAGGAATAAAAGCCTCTGTGCACAGAAATTCCATACCTTGATTAAAATGCTCCCTGTTAAAGGTTTATGTGATGGCATTTGTGAGCTTGGAGACAGTGATGACAGTTGGCATTTTCTCATGTCAGCAGAGCCTGATTCTCCAGCTCTTCCTCTGCATGTAGGTTTCTGAATGACCCTGAGCTTTGGTTGGCTTGGGAGGATTTAGATTTTATCTTTATTTTAACATATTTCGAGATCTAAAGATGAAATATTCATTGTGATGGCTTTTAGAAGCTGTTCCCCAGCTCAAACCCTAGGACAGTCCATTCTTCCTGCAGTGGTGGGGCTCAAAGGGAGGAGGAGTAGATGTAAAAGTCTTGAAATATTCTTGCCCCCAAGCTGGAGAACCATGCTTTGTGATCAGGACTCTGCACTTCATTTCCCTCCATTCAGATTTCCCCTCACTGGTACCCATGATAGGCATATGAGTGTGGGCAGAGTGGAATGATGGGGTGTGTGCTGTTCAATTAGAGTTGCAATCAGCAGAACTGGTCACTCTCCTTGAACAGCTTGCAATAATTTGGACTTTGGGAAGGCTGTTACTAGAACTCCTCTTCATTATTATTTAAGTGAAAACATACAGCATATTTATTTCAGTGAAAATAACGACAAACAATAATGTACTAAGTACTAATTCATCCAGAAATGTGGGGTTTCATTTGTGTAGCTTTTTATTTTGTTCATTATTGCAACAAAATAATTGCACTAATTACCGTTATATCATGCAATACTAAGGGTGCTTTATTCGTTGGTAGTGCATGTGGGGGGTTGTTATTACTTAGTTCATGTTGCATGTTAATGATGCATGTCTGAAATTTGTTGTGTCCTTCAAGGCATGATGGGTGGCTATCCGCCAGGCCTTCCACCTTTGCAGGGCCCAGTTGATGGCCTTGTTAGCATGGGCAGCATGCAGCCACTTCACCCTGGGGGGCCTCCACCCCACCATCTTCCGCCAGGTGTGCCCGGCCTCCCGGGCATCCCACCACCGGGTAAGAACTTCATCCTCATTCACTCATTAATCTCATCTTCGTATTCTCTTTTTCCTCCCTCAGCCAGTTGTTCCAGGAGACACCTGCTGCCCACTGTGGCCAGGCTTCCCTCACTGAGTACCCTAGAGCTGTCAGCAACATGGCCTAGCCTGTATTAAGCAGGTGGCATGGCACCTGTACCCTTGTGTACCTGGCTGCCTAATAGCAGCACAGGATGCAAGAAGGCAAAAGCCAGACTCAGCAGACCAAGAGGCAGGACGCATACTCACTCAAACAATAGGATATGTGCCCAAAAGCCAGCCAGCCAGCTTAGAAGGCTGCACCCTCTAATCAGGGAATGAAGTTTCCCAAATTGCTAGCTCTGAGTCATATAAAAGTGCTTTTTGCATCTGAATGCATTTCTTTATCTAGTGCAATTCTTACCTCACAGGGTCTTCTATGTAGAATTCCATCTCATCAAACAACCATGGTAAGGGGGTTCTAGAGTTCCAAATGTAAAAACTCTTCAAAAATCCTCCAAACTCACTCTGTCTTGGGAACAAAAAGGAGGGAGAAAATTAATTTGCATTAACATTTTTGAAGGACATCCTAGCCCACCCTACTAAACACTCATTTTTTTTGTCAACAGAAGCTCTTTCATGTTGAAATATATAAATGGAGTCCAGATGTAGCTACATTCAGTTCCACTTTATAATGAATTAGCAAACTGAAAGATTATTTTAAAGAAAAAGGAAAATTTCAGGTTCCCATATTAATTGCCATCATATGCAAAAGAACTGACTCTTGGCTGTAATCTAGTTGGAGGGAATGTGACCTTTTGATGACTTGGAACTGCACTTGCTCCAATATCTAAGATAACGGCTAAGAGCCCAACCCAAATAAAATGTGAATGGAAACTTACCTGATTTGCTTATACCAGTCTTGGACCTAGGGACCACAGGGTTTTGCAGGACCCAAACAATGCTTATGAAGGTAGACACAGCAGTGTGTGGGGTAAACAAACCTGGTGGCCTGATCTGGAGCCTCCAGCCACACTCTTTGTGAGTGTTGCTTAGAGAACAGTCATAACTCCACTGAAGCATTTTTTCCACATGTTCCTAGAGGAGGAAATGTTTGTGGAGGTAGGTGTTTCTCTCTGGAAATGGTGACCTGTTGTGTGAATTGCAGCGGCAGCAGTCGTCAGTCATAAAATACGTATACCCATGTGGTGGGTGGACTTGGCCTTAATTCTATGCCCTCTCACCTTGGCGCAGGGTATCTGAGTCAGTGAGACCATGTTGGAGTTGACTCTTTGTAGATGCATGTACTCAGTGAGAAGCCCTAAGACCAGTATCCCCTGGTAGGAACTGCTTTTGGTGGGTGTTGGGGCATACCTGTTCTCCCTTCCCCTCCTTCAGATTATAAATTGCATTTGAAGGAAGCACAACACCCCTGGTTATAGTCAGGGAGACAGGGAAGAACCCCCTTGTTATGTACATGCACATATCTGATCAGGCTTTTAGGAGCCCAGGATTCATGGCATCCCTGTGGTCACTGAGCTTACATTCTCACTGGCTGCCCCTGGCATGGCACTTGTAAACAGAGGGAGAAGAGGGGTTTGCTGATTTGTTTGTGCTGCCCTGCAAAGCAATGATATAGGCAGCTTAGAGAGCCCCCTTATGTGTGAAGTCTAAGGTGGGCGAGTATTCTGGGGAAGGGGCTGGGTCTAGTAATGTGTTGCTGAAGCAGCAGTTTACCCAACACCACCTCTTCATTCATTCACAGATAACCATCAGGATCCTACTGTGGTGATCCAGGTACACTTCTAAGTACTTGAAATATAAAAAATCCTTACTTTTTAAATGGAAGCTTAATTTTACTTGATTTTTTTTTTCTCTTGACATATAAGAGGATGCCTAATACTTCCTGGAAGTGGCATTTAACAACTCTGAACCTTAGAATAATGGGTTGATTCTGCCTGATCAAAATGCCAGCATTTTTAATCCAGAAGACTTTGAAGTTAGATCGTCCTGATACTTCTCTATAGCCAGCAGGACTTGTTTTAAACTTTAAAGAACAGCTTATATGGTTCTAGTTGTGGTTTGTTAGTTTTTAATAAACTGGGTCCCTTGCCTATTTTTATATTTTACCTGAATAGTAAATAGATGACCCTGAGATAAAAATAGCCTCAGATACTAAATTTAGGATATCTCATTGTTAATCAATTGTGAGAAAACAATTACTAATGAACATGCAGCAAAGGAAGTTTAATTATTACCAGAGACAGAAAAAATTTAGTAGGGTCATGAAGTCCTTGTTCCTTTGTCACTTTGCATCTGAAGCAATAGCAGCAAGACTACTCCACTAATACATCATCCATTTTCGGAGTAATTCTCTCTCACATGGAAGTCTCATCTACCAACATTAGTGACTCCAGTTAGAACTAGATGCTGGTGGCCTGCAAGGGGACAGCAAGGCAGCACCTCCAACTTCTACAAAGCTCAGTTAACTATACTTCCACAACCTCTTTCCTCATGTCCCTGCTATGTTAGCACATTGCTTAGGCTGAGCCTGATTCTAATGCTGTTTCTACTGAAGTTCAACACAGGCTCCAGTTGGAGAAGAATGTGTTGTCACAGGAAATGTACCTTGAAAACAGAAGTGTATTCTGACTTAGAGAAATAATTAGAATTTTATGCAGGGTTCAAATCATTTCTAAACCATGAGTAATTGATGTAATTGATGTACATCTGACAAAATCTATTAGCATTGTGCATTAGGTACCTAGAAGCCAAGGAATACAGATTTCTATTTGAATCCTGTTCTGGATGCTTAGGTTTCCTATCCACACTCAAGGGCAGAGGTGCATAGGTTGGCATTTTAAATGACGACATTTCTTATCAAATAATAGTTTTTTTGATCTTCTCAGCCCAGAGCCTCTAATTTTATCATTGCATTCTGAATTATAGGTGTGATGAACCAAGGAGTGGCCCCTATGGTAGGGACTCCAGCACCAGGTGGAAGTCCATATGGACAACAGGTGAGCCCCCCCAGTTTGATTTTTTTCTAGGACTCGAGAATTCTAGTCATCTTCCTTCTCAATATGTACAGAGTCTCTTTTTGCTTCACCATGTGGTCCCATGTTCTTTTAGGTGGGAGTCTTGGGGCCTCCAGGACAGCAGGCACCACCTCCATATCCTGGCCCACATCCAGCTGGCCCTCCTGTCATACAACAGCCAACAACACCCATGTTTGTGGCTCCCCCACCGAAGACCCAGCGACTTCTCCACTCCGAGGCCTACCTGAAATACATTGAAGGACTCAGTGCAGAGTCCAACAGCATTAGCAAATGGGACCAAACTCTGGCAGGTAAGGAGAGTCCTTCTAAATAAGCCTTTGCAAAGTATGCGCTTTCTCCCAGTCCTCATGGTGCTGTTAGCTCTTAACAAACATCTCCCATCCCTTTTTTTCAGTACCAGGGATTGAACCATGAGCCACATCCCCAGACCTTTTTTGTATTGAGACAGGATCTCATTGAGTTGCTTAGGGCCTCACTAAGTTGCTGAGGCTGGCTTTGAACTCGTCGTGATCCTCCTGCCTCAGCCTCCAGAGCCCCTGGGATTATAGGTATCTGCCACTATGCCCAGCTGACAAACATCTCTTTTTCATATACCTGTAAAATAAATTGTATGTCTCAGAATGGTTTGGAACTTCTTTGCGCATTGACATCACACACTAAAAATGGATTTTTAACCAATTTCAAAGCTTAGTTTTGTTTATAAGCATCACTAGTGTCTTTTCAAGTATACTGATTTTTTTTTCAGGCATTTAGGCATTAGTGTAGATGGCAGATTTTTAAAAGGAAAAACATCAAAAACAAACAGCCTGTAAGTTAGTTCGATAGACTTAATGTATGTTCAGTACATACAGTTCCTACTTTATTCTTCATTTTAAACCAAATTTGAAATTTTATAGTAGTAGGTATGTTTTCCCCTTCACATATTTACTTTTAGATATTTTTATGAATATTAAATGTTTTGTGGGACGAGCATGATGGTGCATACCTATAATCCCAGTGGCTCAGGAGGTGAAACAGGAGGATTGCAAAGCCAGCCTCAGCAACTAAGGCTCTAAGCAACTTGGCGAGACCCTGTCTCAAAATTTAAAAAAAAAAAAAAAAGATGGGAAAGTGGCTCAGTGGTTTAACACCCCTGGGTTCAAAAAAATAAAAAAACAATGTTTTGTGGCTTAAAAACCTATCAGCCTCTGGAACTGAGAGACATTTTGTTACCTTAAAATTCCAATATCTGTTTTCTTTGGACTTTAATTTTCAGCTCGAAGACGTGATGTCCATTTGTCAAAAGAACAGGAGAGCCGCCTCCCCTCTCACTGGCTCAAAAGTAAAGGGGCACACACCACCATGGCAGACGCCCTCTGGCGCCTACGGGATTTGATGCTTCGAGACACTCTCAACATTCGCCAAGCATACAACCTAGAAAACGTTTAATCACATCATTATGTTTTGTTTTTTGTTTTGTTTTGTTTTTTTATAGAAGCATAAAGAGTTGTGGAACAGTAGCCATTTTAGTTACTGGGGGTGGGGGGAAGGAACAAAGGATGATTTTTATTGCATTTTACTGTACATCACACGGTCATTTTTATATAAGGACACTTTTAATAAGCTATTTCAATTTGGTTTTGTTTATATTAAGTTGACTTTATCAAATACACAAAGATTTTTTGGCATATGTTTCCTTTGTTTAAAACCAGTTTCATAATTGGTTGTATATGTAGACTTGGAGTTTTATCTTTTTACTTGTTGCCATGGGACTGAAACCATCTAGGGTTTTGTCTTGGCTTGGGGTTTTTGTTTTTTGTTTTGTTTGGGGTTTGTTTTTGTTTTTTTATAAAAGAACAAAATGAAAAAAAAAAAAGAAACATAAGAGTTTACAGATTAGTTTAAGTTGACAATGAAATGTGAAGTTGGTCCTAGTTTACACCTTAGAGATGGTAGTATGTTTGTATATGTTTCATGTGCCTGAATATCTTAAGCCACTTTCCAAAAAAGCTGTTTCTTACAGGTAAAGTGAAGTGCTTTCTTTGAAAGGTTGTTTAGATTATGGGTGACATGGCTCATTTGCTCTGTTAACTCAAGAGGCTCACTGTAGAAATCTGCAGTCAATGTTGTGTGTCCGCCCACAGCTTGTGTACCTCCTGAATTCCTGGAGGGAATGCAGTTTTTCCTGTGCCATTAGACATCTATGGTGTCAGTGATTTTTGCAGAACATGTGCATAGCCCTGAATTATATCTAGTCTTGGCAGGTAAGTTTAAGGGTACTTTTGATCTATTTATAATGAATTCACAATTTATGCCTATATATGTTAGATGAGTTTGAAATTTCAAATCTATTACATTGAAAACTTTGAAGTTCACCTTGAGGAAAGCATTGAGATGTTCATGGAGGTGATTTATTTTTAAGCATAACATTTAATGTAAGGAAGGAAATATGTAATTGGATCTGAGCTGTGTCATGAGCATAATTGTGATAAGGTAGATTGCCTGCATTTGCAAATGTTTCATAGTCATTATTTCTTTATTATCAGTTGTGGCATTTTTTTCTTCTAAGTTTTGGGGTTGTAATTCACAACCAGAAATTTAATTCTTCCTAAAATATGTTTTTCAATTTAGCTTGTGCTTTTGAATTATAGGAGAAGGGAATCATAATTTAAGAAAATGCTCACTTAAAGAGACCATTATAGATCCCAAACACTTGGGTTTGGTGACCTTGTCTTTCTTATATGGCCCTAGAATAAGCATTTGGAGACAGCATATGCTGCTCAGATGGTAGAAAGCTGCAAACATGGAACATTACTTCACTTGGTGGTGTATTTTTGAAACCTGCTTCATTGTAACAGGGTGGTTGCATTGTCAAGGTGGAGCTTCCACTGCTGTTTATAAGTTGAGAGAGTGACTTGCAGAGGGTACTTTTTTCCTTTTAATCTGCTCTGAATCAATACCTAAATGTTTAATTACCATACTTAATAAATCATGAGGGCAAAAGATTATAGAATGGAAAAAAGTCTCTTGTATCTAGATAATTTAAGTACAGGAGGCCCTTGTAACTTAATTGCCATTAGTCAACCACTGGATCTCAGTTTGCATCAAGTATTTTAAATAATTTTGAATTTTTAAAATTATAGTAGTATTTCAGTACCTTATTGTTAAACTGAATCAGATAAAGAAATCTCCAATTCCTGGTTATTTGGACCATTGAATCATCATGGACTGTGTAATGCAATCAGATTCTTTTCTTTTTAGACATGCTTGGATTACACCAAAGAACCTGAAACTTAATTTTGGTTAAATTATTTATTTATTTCATGCATTCATTTTATTTCCCTTTTTAAGGTCTGATGAGACTTTTTGGGGAACTTCTAAAAACTCTTCACTGTGGGCCACAGGGGCACTTAGAAGCCAGAGTGCTCCTCCTCCAGGCTCCTTCCCAGTACTTTAGGAGCTCCCTAAGGCAATGCAGTGCCAATAGGCAGGCCCTAATTAAGTTTAAAAATAAAATAAACTATTTATTTTAGAATCATGTCTTTCTATATACTAACTTGGAGAATATCAGTTAATATTTAGGATATAAGATTTGAGGTGAACCATCTTCCAAAAAAGAAAAATAAAAAAGTCCTGACATAAGAAAGTGCAAGTAAACTGTACATCTTTTCTCCCATGAGTTTTAGGAACTGTAGTAATGTGGCTTAGAAAGTATAATGGCCTAAAAGTCTTCAAAATGTAAGTTCCTGTAGAGAAGAATTTTATTTGGAGGAGGGGCCTATAGGTCAGCTGATTTAAAAGGCCTTTAATTGATTTGGTTTTTTAATCCACTCTCCTCTTCCAATGAGGAAGAATTGAGGGAAGGACGCTTACTTGTGTAAAATCCCCAAATTGGTGGTATTGATTTCTCAGCTTGAACCTTTCCAGACCTGATTAAAATTTGGTTTATTCTAATTTCTGTATCATATCATCATCTGAGGTTTAAGTGGTTACTAGTCTTATAACATGTATGTATCATATGTTTGTTCATCTAAAGCTTTTTAATCCAAATAAAAATGGAGTTTGCAAAGTGATTTGGATTAACCAGGTTTGGTTGTTCTGTTAAAGCTGTGTCAGATGTTAGTTTTGAGCAGATAGAAGAAAAGCACTCCTGCAAGCCCCAGTTTCATGCTGATGAGGATGAGACTGCCAATTTAAGGGAAGAAAGGCTTCCCAAGTGGAGGTACAAGTCATTGTGCAGCCCCTGGTTCGGGGTTCAGACTATATTACCACAGATGCCAAATGTATTCAGACTGCAGCATGAAGTGCCTCACACCACACCACATCTCTTGGGCTGGCAGTCAAGGAATTCTTAGCACTCCTCAGGATGAGCAGAAATGCAGATTGAAATTGAAGAACAAGTTACTGAGAGCAGAAGTTGAGGGAAACACTATCAGCAGAGTAACCTACTTCAAATAGCTTATTTGTGGCCAGAAGACACAGGTGACCCAAGTATATCTATAACATGTTTATAAGTTCTTAAAATATAACTGTGCTTTTAATAGAAAATGTTGGTTAAAAAAAAAAAAAATTCAACCAGGGCTGGATATAGCTCAGTTGGTAGTGTGCTTGCCTGTCAAGCACAAGGCCCTGGGTTCAATCACCAGCACCGCAAAAAAAAAAAAAAAAAAAATTCAACCAACCATTCTCCTCTTGTATCACTTCGTAAAACCCTGTGATTCTGTCCTGAGTGGAGAGCTGTACTGCCATCTATGCCCATGAGCATATTTTGAATAATCATTGACATATAAACATTGCAGCTGAACACTATGAGCAAAAAATTTCAAATTTTACTCTTCCTTTGTAGTTTGGAAGTATGCTAGGTCAGCTAAATGAAAGAAAGCTCAATACTTAATAAATGAAGACTATTCTTTTTCCCTACTTTGGTATTTGTAGTATTCATGTCTTGGGGGTTGCACATAAATGTGGCAAGAACCTCCAAATTTAAAATATATGTGCAGTGTAAGCCAGGCACAGTGACGCACTGTGTAATCCCAGCAGCTCAGGAGGCTGAGATAGGAGGATCATGAGTTCAGAGCCAGCCTCAGCAAAATCAAGACTCTAAGCAACTCAGTGAGACCCTGTCTCTAAATAAAATACAAAATAGTCTGGGATGTGGCTCAGTGTAGAGTGCTCCTGAGTTCAATCCCTGGCACAAAAAAAAAAAAAAAAAAAAAAAATATATATATATATATATATATACACACACACACACACACACACATATACACACACACACACATATATATACACATACACACACATATATACATATATATACATGCATGCATGCATACAGGCAATCTAAGCATTGGTACTGCGTGACTGGGAGAGAAATTGATTTGGAACACTCCACAAGCAGATTTTTCTCAAGAGGTAGCTCAGCTGGGCATAGTAGCATATGCCTATAATCTTAGCAACTGGGGAGGCTGAGGCAGGAGGATTGCAAGTTTGAGGCCAGCCTCAGCAACTTGGTGAAACTCTCAGCAATATAGCAAAACCCTGTCTCAAAAAAATAAAAAGGACTGGGGATGTAACTTAATGGTAAAGTGCCCCTGGGCTCAATCCCCAGTACCACCAAAATAGAAAAAAAGAGAGGTAACCATGTGTGAAGAATTTGTACAAAAAAAAGGACCAAGATGTTTAAGTTATAACAGGGATTTAGGTAAGGCTTCCAAACTAGAACTGCTAGATGGACAAAAATAGCCCTTTTTATTATTTACTGTTCACCTTAGATACTTTTATCAATTTGGATGATAAAATAAAGCTTTAAAGTTCATGATCTTTTCCCCTCAACCTCATGGAGCAAGAGAGGTAGATGTGTAGCAATAAATGCTAATTAGATTTTCATCATTCTAGAAAAAGTGCAGTAGTTTTTAATTTTTGAAATGTTATTAAAATGTTTGGCCTTCTAGTTCAAACAGTAGGGGGTACTGCCATTGTATAGTCAGCATATAGGAACACTGGGTTTCTTTCCATTTTAAGTTTCCTGACATGTCTTATAAGTAGGATAGAGTCAGTGTTCCTAGGAAGAGTATTAAGTTTTTTGGGGTGACTGGGGATGTAGCTCAGGTAGAGTGTTGTTTCCCATGCATGAGGCCCTGGGTTCACTCCCCAGCACAGTAATGCTGAAGAGTAAAAAGCTTGCATCTTTATTAACAAAGATGAGGTCTTGTAGCATCCAAACTAATGTGCTGTGAAAATGCTCTTTTTGTTTTTGTTTATTTGTTTTGGTACCAGGAATTGAGCTCAGGGCCTCTTTGCCACTGAGCCACATCCCCAGCCTTATATTGTATTTCATTTTGACAGAGTCTCACTGAGTTGCTTAGCACCTCACTTTTGCTGAGGCTGACTTTGAACTTACAATCCTTTTGCCTCAGCCACTGGGATTACAGGCTTGCACCACACCCAGCTGAAAATGTGTTTTAAGTACACTAATTGCTAGACTAGTCCATTTGCCTTGAAATCAGGCATTATCCTGTAATTTCCAGAGTTTATTTTCCTATAATATATCAGCATTCTGTTGGGTATGGTGGTACAGATGTCAGCAACTTGGGAGGTGGAGGCAGGAGGATTGCAAGTTCAAGGCCAGCCTAGGCAACTTAGTAAAGTCCAAAGTAACTTAGCAAGACCCTCTCAAAAGAAGTAAAAGTGGGCATGTAACTTCTGGTAAGACATCCCCAGATTCAGTCCCAATACCACAAAAAAAAAAAAAAAAAATCACTCTAATACTCTAATAGAAGAAAAATGAAAAGGGAAACCCTACAGAAGAGTAGCACAGAATTAAGCCTAATGACTGGGGAAAAGGTAGGGGTTAGGCCAGGAAAAGACCACTATAGGCAGAAGCTGGGGAATGGTTTTATTGGCATTTATTGTTCTTTGTAAAAGGCACGTGTTACATTTCACACACTGGTTGTATGTGAAAGGGGATATACAGAATGTGGCTGTATTATCAAGAATCGTACAGTTTATGCAGCAGTCCCATCACTAGTGTCAGGTTCATCACAGTCCAGATGACAAAACTGGGCAGGGAATTGGGTGCAGCACATTCCACTCCCAGTGGTGGTGGTCATTACTGGCCTTCACACTTAAGCCACCTCCCAGTGGAGATGGCGAATTTGTAGGTAGCTTTGATGAGATCTGTGTAGTTTCTGGTACTTTATTTACACTAAATACTTCCAAAAGAAAAAAAAAAAAAAAAAATACTTCCTAACATTAGAGGACAAGCATGAGTAGGAAAAAATCTAAAAAAAACTCCAGGAGACATTTGTGCCAGAGATAATTAATATGATTCCCTGTGGCTCATTTATTCTGTCACAAAAGTTAGAAACTATTTTGAAACTCAGTCTTCTTTAGAATTTAGATATTTTCTCATTTGCAAAGATATTGGATGTGGTTTTCTAAAGCAGGTAAAGATGCCTTTGCTTTTTCCACTAGTGACCCAAACTTATGCTGGGTCAGCTTGCCCTATCTCAGTAGACTGCACCTCTGATCTGAACTCTATATTCCCTGTCTTATGGGAGGGAGCAGTTCTCTATCCTAGCAGCTGAATGAAAGAACAGCACTTTGATCACCAAGGGGTTTGAATCATGGAGGTCCTGTTCTCCCATGCAAGGGACTTCACAAGAGCACTAACAAGAGTAATATGTCTTCATCAGGAATTCCCACTACCCTAGCAAAGAGTTTATAAGCTGGCAGCAGACAGAAATGTAATCTGCATAATTATCCTAGTTTAGGTGACCTTAACAATGGAGATCTTTTATGTTCATGATTTAATTTGAATCTTCAAAAAAAAAAAAAAAAGGTTACCACCAAGTATGGTGTCACTGTCTGTAATATCAGCAACTCCAGAGGCTGAGGCAGGAGGATCACAAGTTCAAGGACAGTCTCAGCAACTCAGTGAGATCCTATCTCAAAAAAAATGAAAAGGACTGAGGATGTAGCTCCCATAGCACCCCTGAAAAAAATGTTTAAAAAAGAGGTTCACAAACAATCCACACTGTACTGAAAAAGCATCTTGGTTGTTCCTTGTATTCAAGAGATACTATACAGGGGCTGGGGATATAGCTCAGTGATAAGAGTATTTTCCTCTAACATGTGCAAGGCCCTGGGTTTGATCCACAGCACTGCAAAAAAAAAAAAAACCATTTCATGGACCAGGTGCAGTGGTGCATGCCAGTAATCCCACCTATTCAGGAGGCTGAGGCAGGCAGATCACAAGCCTCAACAATTTAGCAAGACCCTGTCTCAAAAAAGGACAGGTAGCCAGAGGCGGTGGCACATGCCTATAATCTCAGTGGCTTTGGCAGCTGAGGCAAGAGCATCACAAGTTCAAAGCCAGCCCCAGCAACTTCGCGAGGCCCTAAGCAACTCAGTGAGACCCTGTCTCTAAATAAAAATACAAAATAGGGCTGGGGATGTGGCTCAGTGGTGGAGTGCCCCTGGGTTCAATCCCCAGTTAAAAAAAAAAAAAAAAAAGGGCTGGGGATGTGGTAAAGCATCCCTGGGGTTCAATCCTCAGTACAAAAAAAAGGAACTAGGTTCACTGGATAGGTAGGTGTTTTAGGAGGAATATTTTTTCTGCATCTGTCCAACAGTGACTTGGGAAGTATGAAGCAGAGACTGCAAAACTATGAAAATTCTTTGAAAAGGCAGTACTCAGACTACCATGCAGCTACTAAAGGACAAGTTGTGTGAGAACAAGACTCTGGAATAGGACATTTTTAAAGGAGAAAAAAACTAATGAAGGGAGGGGTGGGGCAGGTGGGGATGGGAAGGTCAATAGATTGAGACAGACATTATTACCCTATATACATGTATTGGAAAAAAAAATTTTTAAACATCGCTGTCAAAAGAGGTTATGAATAAGTTAAAATAAAGCTAATGAAAATTCATATTCACTTTATTGATTGCTGAAGTTCAATCTCAGCTGCATCGTCCAGCCTTTTCTGATACTGTCTTTCTGAGGCTTTTCTTCGGTAGACATCGTCTGTATCAAACAAAAACTGTGCTTAGATTTTTAAGAAACTGAGGAATTAAAAATACTCAGATGAAATTCAATCAATATATAGTCTCAAGTCTGTTGCCTATTTCTGATTTTCAACATTAATAATGTTTAATCCAGTGCCAAAATAAACAATTTAAAACAATGAATTAAAATGAGGACTATGTTTATATAAGAGTTCTAGACTTAAATAACAAGCTAAATATCAGTGTTTTCAAAGATAGGATCATGTCCCATCTCTAAGCAATGTTTTCCTCACTCCCCCTCCCTCTGTCTACCCCCACCTATGGTATTGGAGATTGAACATGGAGCCTCATGCATGCTAGGCAAGCGCTCTTCTACTGAGCTCCACCCCCAACCCTCTCCCATGGTTTCTGTTCTGCTGACATCATCTTTAACTAAAACCTACTCCTCAAAGGCTCTTCTTGGCTCCTCTTTCTCCCATACTTCAAACCTCAGGGTGGGATGGGGAAGTCAGTTTTCTTGATCTCAGCCTGTACATCTCCAGACTACAGATAATCCACCTTTAAGTAAAAAAAAATCTTCCTGCTGGTGGCACACATCTGTCACCCCAGCTACTCAGGTGGCTGGAGGTGGATCACAAGTTTGAGGTCAGCCTCAGCAACTCAGCAAGATCCTCAACAGTTGTTCAGCTGTTGAGTTTTGTCTAAAAAAAAAAGGAGGGGGGGATGTAGCTCAATAGTAAAGTGGCCCTGGGTTTAATCCTTATCACCAAAAAGAGGCTGAAGCTCAGTGGTAGAGTACTTGCTTAGCATTGTGCAAGGCAGCTCAGGCTCCTTGCCCCATCCTCTACCTTCTCCACAGGCACCACTGTTACCCACAGGCAACAGTCCCTTCACCCCAGGGAGGTGCCCTGACTTCTAGTCACCTGCAGTGCTCCAGGGTAGGAATTCTGCTTGGACCACATAAGCTCTCCACCCTTTCCAGTTCTCCCATTATTACAGGTCACAAAGTTCTTCCCCAAACCCCTGGCCTGTCTTCCCTTCTCTCTTCCTACCAAACCAACTGAATTCCTTCACACTGATTAAATACCTTTTTCTTTTTCTTTTTTTTTTTCTTTTTTTTTTTTTTTGCAATGCTGAGGATTGAACCCAGGGTCCTGCATGCTAGGCAAGAATTCTTCCACTAAGCTACATCCCCAGCCCTTTTGGGTTTTTATTTTATTTTGAGACTAGGTCTCTCTCAGTTGCCTAGGCTGGCCTTGAATTTGGGATCCTCTTGCCTCAGGCTTCAGAGTAACTGGGAAGACAGGCTCACTGTCAACTTCTTGACACACCCTCAAAACCCTAACCAGCCATTAATCCAAATTCCTTCTCCAAGCTTCACCTTTCTTGCTGTGTATTGCAAAGCCAGCTAGTGCCTTTGGGTGTACTGAGATGTGTGAGTGTCCTCAGCCATGACCCTCACCATTCTTTACTCACCCCCACCTGGCCATTCATGTAAAACACTCTTCCAGCTAACTTCCAAGGGCTGCTACTCCTATCCAATACTGATCAATCCTCTCCAGTAGACTCTCCCTCCCTGCCTCCCTCCTTTCTGATCAACATTTGCCTAGCCTCCAGTCTTTCTGAGAGCAGGGGGTTACCTTCCCTTCACAGGGTCAAAATTCCTTAAACTCCTGTCTTCTGTGATAACAAACCTTCCTGGTGTCCCTCCTTGCCTCTCAGGCCACTCCAAGTCACCCTAAACATGTTGGTTGACTTTTTCATTACAACTTGCTTGTGAATGCTTCACAAAGCCAGATTTCTGGCTCACATCTGCTTCCTGAGCTTCAGGTCTATATAACCACCTCCTCAGCACATCCCAAATGCAGCCTAGGGATCACACTGCCTGTGTTCAGCACCTTCAGGAGAGTTACCCCTGCCCCAGTTGTCCCACTGGAGGCTTCCAGACCTCATGTTCTGAGTCCACTTAATCACCTGGCTTTGTCACCTTTTGGGCTGTCAACTCCACCCACTTCTTGGCATCCTTCCTCCCCCAAAGTAGACCTGGCCACTATCTAAACTCTGGACAACCCCACAGCCTATGTGTTCTTACCAATCTCTCCACAAAGAGCTCCTTCAGACCCTTCAAATCTGCGGGATATAGTCTTGGTTCTGCAGTCCCTTTGTGGCTCTGCCCAGACACCTATCTAGCCACTTCACCCCTCCCTCTGCTTCAATTCTTCAAATACAGAATACACACAAGGCCTCCAGTTCTCAGCACTGCCATGAAGACTCTATTCTACCGACCTTCCTTTCATCTGGCTGACAGTCTTCAGAGCCTACTGTATGTGGTAACTGCTTCCAGAAGCCAGGGAGGTACCCACCCAAGACTCCTGTGCTCTTCACACTTACCTCTCAAAGCACTGATCACACTTAATGATAAACCATCTCCCTCTTTTTCTTTTGTCTTTTTTCCTGTACTGGAGATCAAACCCTCATGCTAGGTAAGCGCTCTACCACTGATCTACACTCCCAGACCTGATGGTAACTCTGATTTTTCTTTCCCATAAAGCTCTCTGGGAGTGAAAAAACTTCTGCCTTGTTCATTAGATCCTCTCGTGTATGTTCACTAAATACTGATGAATGGTAGAAAAGAAGGAAGCACTAGAGTTCCAGTTAAAACATGAGAGGGGCTGGGAGCATATAGGTCAGCAATAGAACGCTTGCCTAGCTTGTGTGAGTCCATCCCCAACACCACCAAAAATATAAAAGAGAGAGAACTGGCAATTCACAAGTGATGTACTATTTAAGGGCAGAGACAAAGCAGAAAGGATCTAGGGGTTGGGGAAGTCTTCGTGAAAGAGGAACTAGTCTGCCCAGAGATAGTGCTCAGTCAAGCTATGCCTGGCATTCTTTTCACAGTGCTGAGCATCTGCTCCCAGGCCAAAGACCTGGTGCCAATCACTGCCCTCTAAAGACTGATAATTTGCCAGGCAGGTCCGCTCCCTCCAGGGTTTGGGTTTAAGAGTTCCGAGAGGACAGGACAATTAGTAGGAATTTCCATGAATCCTCAAAATCCACCCCCTCTCCTGTTGCTTGTGAGCAATCCTGTTCCTTAGGCTTGGGTCAACGTCAAGGGGGAAGGGCAAACTTGAACAGTGCAGGAAAGGTCACACGGTTAGGTGCCAATGTGCAAGACGTACAGAAGAGCCGGCGCCGTAGGCGGGGTCCAGTCGGAGTTGAATTAAGACTGCTGGGAGAATGGAACTCTGCGTGTCCTTCCGACAAGAATAAAAAGCAGCTCGGCGCTAAGCAGAATAAGCGATTTGCAATCTAATACCCCCGGGAACGGATCCCTGCCATCTCCTGCCTTCCTGGAGGGAAAGGGAGGCTACTGCACCCCCACTTACAGAAGGTCTCCTGGCCCACGCGCACTTTAATCATGATCCACTCCATCGTTCCTCCCAGGATAAAAAAGAAGGGCAGGAACCTGTAGAGGCCGAATCTCTGCTTCCCGGGCACCCACTGCAGAACTCGCCTCACCTGGGCCCTGGAGAACATGCTCGACTGAGGTCGTGGAGAGGGGTGCGATGGAACCAGGCGCGACTGAAGCGCCTGGACGCAGTCGAAGCTGCCCTGCCCGTCCTCGCTAGGCTCGGCGACCTAGGCGATGAGTGACCGCAGCGGAGTTACTTGCCCCGAAACTGCAAAGACTTGGGAGCTAAAGCTGACCTCCAGGCCTAGAGCCCTGCACAGCTCAGCCAATCAACGCGCTCCTGTGGAGTAGCGCGTGCTCCGTGAGTATGAACTGGCCTAAAGAAGCCGGCGCATGCGCCTCCGCACCGGAGGCGGGGTGGCCCCCCAGGGGGCGGAGCCTCCGACGTGGTGTGGACTCGGCCCCGCCCCACCGCCTCCCTAGTGCGGGCCCGAGCTCTGAGCAGACCGCCGCGCCCCCTACTCTGCTACCGCCATCTTTTTTCCTAATACCCTGACAGAAGTGAGTCTATGAAGGACTAATAAGTGTGCTGCACCATACTCTAAAATGCAATTTCGAAACGCCTTGCTTTTATTCCAGGGACATGATTGGTGACCAGACTTCTAAAATAACAGTATTTGATATGAATTGTTGAAAGCTGAACTTTACAAACAAAAGTTTGTGAGCGTCTTACGACAAGTCTAAAATTAATTAAAGCTGTCCTGTATGGGCACTTTCCAGGCATTTATGCTTCACCTTTTGGCGGGGACTTGGGGGGTGTTAAGGAGAAAGGCGCTATGTTGCCCTGGCTAGTCTCAAATTCTTGGGTTCAAGTGAGTCAACCTCAGCCTCCCAGTAGCTGGGACTACAGGTTTGTATCACCTCTTTATTCACAATAAGCTCAACTCAGCACGATGGTTAATGAGGATGGCTGAGGAACTTCCTTAGCCAGGGCTGAACCTCAGTTTCCTGACTCATGAAACAGGGGCCTTTCTCTCCTGTTGTGAAGATTTAGTGAGATAATAAGCATTGAACATAGCACCTGGAACATAGTAACTGATCAATTAACATTAGCTCTATCTAATATGAATTATGATGATGATTTACTGAGTCCTCACTTCACATGTATTCCCTGAACTGAGAAATTAAGAGATTAAGCCAGGAAAAGCAGAGCTCTGACTCCAGAGCCTTCATTAAGTATATTCTCTCACTCCATCACTGTGTGTGCTGGAAATTCCCAGAAGAGGCTGTTACTCTATTACCTCGGGATAAAATTGGAGGAATAGCTTTGACAAGGCAGACAAATATTAGAAAATCTAAAAGAATCAAATGAAAACTTAAATCCCCAAAGGCAGCTTGGTGATGAGAAAGTGCAAGCAGGGACCCAAGAGAGAGTTACAGGACAGCAGTAAGGGATTTAGCTGCCTCCTGTACAACCCACCCTGGATGGCCACCCAGCAAGTGGGCACACAAGGCTTAGCACTTGCTCCTGTTTCTTTTCTTTTCTTTTTCTCCTCACCCCCTTTTTCTTTTTCTTTCCTTTAAGGGGCTAGGGACCAAACCCAGGTCCTCGTGATTGTTAGGTAAGCTCTCTACCACTGAGCTACATCCCCAAGCCCTGTTCACATTTCTCTGAATCACCCGGGATTCTACACGCATGGAGGAAGTTTACGTGTGGTTAGGTTCCCAGCACCTGCCTAGGTCACTGGGGCGTGTGCAGACCACCATCTCCCCCAAATTCACCTTTAGGCCTCAATCCCTGCCAGCACCCAACCCAGGACCTGGCACACTAGGTCCTCAGCACAAGAGCTGCAATGTCGAACTACGCACAACCTTAAACCCAGCGAGCCACCCCAGGGAAACAATATGTATTCAGCTGGCAGGCTCGTCACCCGACAGAGCTTACGGGTGCTGGGTGGGTCACCCTGAGGTACACTTCAGGTCCAGAAAACAGATGTGAGTAGAAAAAATGGAAGTGCTGCGTGTTTCCAAGGAATTTCTTCGTAAAGTCTCCAGCGACCGGAGCATCTCAAGAGGAGGACTTCCCAGCAACCGCGAGTGGGGTGGGCCGGTGCCGCCAAGCTAAGGTCAGAACCGGGTGGGCGCAGTGATCCCGGGTCCACAGCCCCGAAGCTCACGTCCAGGAATGCTGCTCCCAGTTAAAAGGGGTCACCTGGATTGAGCACGGCGGCACAAAGAGGAGGCTGCCTCGGCGGACATTGGTTGCCCTGCGTGTCTAGCGGTCTCACCCAACGTGGGGCTGGCATCAGGGAGCGCGCGGGAAGGGCTCTTTATCCGCTAGATAAGTGAGTGAAGCAGCCCGGGCTCCGGTCAGCGGACAGTCTGCTCCGGTCATCGGAGCAGGGGACCAAGGCCATGGGGCAGGGGGACTCAAGGACTGCGGGAAAGTAGAGGAGGCGCAGGGGTCAGGAGGACCCAGAGGCCAAGAGAAAGGAACCGGAGAACCCGGGAGCCAGCCTAAACTCGCGCTCGCCGGTCCTTTCCCCTCCGCGCTTCGGCCGTCCGGAGCCTCGCGGGGACGGCGGGTCTTAGGCTCTCCGACTTCCCAGGCTAGGGGACAGGAGAAGGAGCCGCCATCGCCGCGGTGACGACCGAAGGGGGGTGCAAAGCCCTTGGCCGCGCGAGAGAGTGGGGGGAGGGGGTCGCGGGCCCGCCCCGCCCCGTCCTGGGGCCTCCCGCCCCCCGGGCCCAGTGGCGCGCCCATTGGCCAGCAGGGCTCCGCGCGCCGCGCCCATTGGCCCGCCGCCGTGAGGAGCACGCGGCCACCGTGGCGGGCGCGCAGTCGGAGGGCGGCGGGCTGGCCGACGGGCTGAGGGCAGCCCGGGCGGCGCGCAGGGGGCATGGCGGGTGCGGGGCTGCGGGCGGTCGCTCGGCGCTGGCTGCTGTGCGGAAGCCACGGCGGGCAGCGAGCAGCCTCGTCCTCACCCTCCTGCCCTGGCTGCGGCCCGCCGGGTCCTGGCCCCCACTGCCCCGGAGCCCCGCGCTCTGCGTCCTCCCCGGCGCCGGCCGGCGGCACCGAGCCCAGCGAGCACCTGTGGGCTCGTTACCAGGACATGCGGAGACTGGTACACGGTGGGTGAGCCCGGGTGGACCGAGCGCTGGGGTCGCCTCCAGCGCGCTGGACTGTCGGAGAGCGGGGCGCAGCCCTCGAGCGGTCCGGGGC
>JAJEJO010050999.1:129175-143988 GCA_020662805.1 Glaucomys volans | reverse complement strand
GCCTAGCCCTCCAGGCCAGGGCGGGAGGGGCCTGTGAGTGACAAGGGTGAATTGGTGTATTCTTTAATGAGGCCCTTCTGCCCCACAGAGCCACCAGCCTGAGGCTGCCGCTGACCCCTCTTAATGAAGTGGAAGGAGGAGAGGGTTTAATCAACCGAGCTGCCTAGTGGGAATGTCAGCCATCTCGTGCAGAGCCCCCAAGGAGGAGGCCCGAGGGGCAGTGCGGCTGGGCCTTCTGCTAATGATCTGTCACAAAGTCAGTTGTCCCCAGACCTCGCAGAAAGTGACGAGGGCAGGGAAGCCACAACTAGGACCGTGCTCAGGGAGGTTGGGATGGAGGGAGGTTGAGCTGTGGGGACCCAGGGAGGAGCCCCAGGAGTCCAGCCTCCACTTTGGCCTGGAGGAGGGTAAATCACACTTTATTCTGAGCCGGCAGACACTGCTGGCATCCTCCCCTGCCTTGAATCTGGGCTTCCTGTGGTCACCTCCCAAATGACCCACCTGAACTCATTTCCTTATTTCATGGTCCACTTCGGAGGCACTCAGCCCTCGGGAGGTCACCGAGATCACAGCGTGAAGTGCTCGGTCAGATCCCTGGAGCCTGGGTTCTGCCAGCACTCAGGAGCTCCGTGTGCCACTGTTGCTGCTGGTGGGAGCTTCTGGCCTCCAGAGCCAGGAGGCCACCTGGGGACAGATCCTTCAAGGTGGGAGTGTAGGCCTCTTAGGGCTTCAGCACTAATGAGCCAAGTGCGAATCGAGGGGAGGGGACTTACGGAGGTGAGATGTAGCTCCTGGCCCTCAGTTCCTGCAGCCTGGACATGGCAAAGCCTGGAGAGGAGGCTGGGGATGATGTCATGGTGTTGGGAGGGGCTATTCGAGCCAGCCCCTGCCTACAGTTTCTGGGAAGGCAGGGTAGCCTGATGGTCACCAGTCCGATCTGCACAGGCTCCTTGGATGGAGCCAGGACAGTGCCTATGGCAGACCCTGCAGGCTGTGGCGTGTCCATGCTCCCTGGGCATCAGGGACCCCAGAGGATGGGCAAAGCAAGGGCTGTCTCTGGTTCCTGGAAGCCATGAGCTGAAAGCTGGATCTGGAGCCTGCCAGGATTGGGCCCATTGACCCCAGGTGGGGCCAAGGGTGTGTCCAAGGGGACGCCTTGGCCAGCTGAACCCAGGGTCCCTCATGTGGTCCCCTCCCTCATTCTGCCTTCAAGCAGCCACGCTGGGAATGTGCTTTCCCTCCTGTGTCTCCGGTCCTCATGGCCGCAACCCTGGCATTAATTTAATTACACGCCGTCCCCAAGGAGCTGGGAGGCGCCCGGTGAGGTCACGGTTGTTGAGGCTGCTGGGAAGGATGGTCCTCTTGGGAGCCAGGCCACCAGAGTCTCCTCTCCTCCAGCCCCCATTTGGGAGGGTCGCCTTGCTCGTGTTCTTCCTCTGCTCCTGACCCAAGGGGGACTAGGTGCCTGGCACCCGGCAGTGTGGAGAGCCTGGCTCTCTCCTGGCAGCTGGTGGGGCTGGGGTCGCGGGCTTGGAGGACAAAAAACTTCTGTGACCCCTGTGGGGCTGTGAAATGGGGAGGTGCCTGATTCACCATTCTCTTAGTTTATAAAAGAAAGATTTCTTCCTGCTATAGAATATTTGAAAATTGGCAAGAAATTTTTTTAATGTGTTTTTTGGATGTCGATGGACCTTTATTTTATTCACTTACTTCTATGTGGTGCTAAGAATCGAACCCAGTGCCTCACCACATGTGAGGCAAGTGCTCCGCCACTGAGCCACAACCCCAGCCCCAAGAAATTCTTCTTCTTATTATTGTTTTAGATGGACACAATACCTTTATTTTGTTTTATTCATTTGTTTTTATGCAGTGCTGAGGGTCGAACCCAGTGCCTCACATGTGCTAGGCAAAGGCTTCACCCCCGAGCCACAACCCCAGCGGCAAGAAATTATTATTATTATTTTTTTTTTGGTACTGGGGATTGAACCCAGGGGCACTTGGACACTGAGCCACATCCCCAGCCCTATTTTGTATTTTATTTAGAGACAGGGTCTCACTGAGTTGCTTAGGGCCTCGCTAAGTTGCTGAGGCTGGCTTTGAACTCTCGATCCTCCTGCCTCAGCCTCCCAAGTTCTGGGATTACAGGCGTGCGCCACCACGCCCAACTAAGAAATTATTTTAAAAAATAATTTTGAAAGCACTTGTTCCTGTCTCAGCAACACGCCCGGGAGTCATCTACGCCTGTCCTTCCTAAATTTGTTTCAGTGCGTGGATTTTTTCTTTTCCTTCCTCGCAGTGCGAGGGCTGAACCCAGGGGCGCTTCACCCCTGAGCTGCCTGCCCTCCTGCCCCCAGTCCTTTTATTGAAGCAGGGTCTTCTTTGTTGCCCAGGCTGGCTTGAACTTGTGATCTTCCTGCCTCAGCCTCCTGGGTTGCTGGAGGGCAGGTGTGGCCACCATGCCTGGCCCCCCAGTGCACAGATATTGTAAAATGCAGCAGCTGTTATGCAGATAATTTTGAGTCTGTTTTCTCCACTGGCATTTTAAGTGCTCCCCATGCTGTTTGGGGGACACTCCTCCTAACCCTCAGTGCGCAGAGCCCGGGGAGCCCTCAGCTCTTATTGCACTAGTCCTTATTTCCAGTTTGGGTCACTACCGATCTGTCAGCAGTCTTGATAATTTGAATTAATTCTTTGTGATAGATCCCACTGGAGTTACTGGCTGGTCAGAAGTATTTTTAAGACCCTTATGTTGTTCTTTTGAAATTAAAAAGGAAGAACCCAACAAGCCCCTCTGGTCTGATTTGTATTTCGTTCTGTGCAGCCACTGAGGCTCTGGGTGGCTATCTGCTCCGTGCTCCTGTGGGCCTGGTTGTGATGACAGGCAACTGCTGGGTCATGCCTGTGGGTGCCAAGACCTGGTGCTGGCCATGGGTGGTAGGGCACTGTTGGGTGACTTGTGAGTACCTGTGTCCCTTCTCTGGGGGCTGATTTGCCCCTGCCCTGTCCTCCTTACCGCTCACTGTCTGGGGAGGTTGGTCTTAGACTCCTGTTGGTTCAGACAGGGGCAGGGCCACCCAGTGGAGGTGCTGAGGCTGGATGGGACTCAATCCCAGCCCATGACTCCAACCACGTTCTGACCAAGAAGGGAAACCCTGGGAGCTCCTTGCTCGCCCCACAGTGGTCCGCAGGGAGATGGGAGGAGCATGCCCACCTTCTGGGTGGTCCTGTGGTTGTGAAGGCAGTGTGCCAGTCAGTGGCCCTCTGGGGCCAGTGGTCACTTGCGAGTGTCTGGATCTCTCTGGTTCAGTGCCGTGCCTGGGAGCCCTGACCCAGAGTGGGGACGCCTTCCTGCAGTGGGGCTGCACTGCGAGCAGGGGGTCTTGTGGCCGCGCCCACAGCTGGCTTCAGCAGAGTGCACAAGAGTAGTTGCCCAGGAATGGCTGCTCCTCCAGGGACCCCAGCTCCTTGCCAAAGCTGGGACCGTCAGCTCTGACCTGTGGAGTGGGCCTGGGTGCTGGGAGGGGCCAAAGAGCCCATGAGCCCGGATACTTCGTTCCTGGTGGCCTCTTCATCTGGAGATGTGGACGGTGGGTGCTTGATCCTTGTGAGGGTTCAAGGAGGAGCTGGGTGCAGGGCTGCCGCCTGTGACATGCAGGGCCGTGGCTGTCCCCTCCCTCCTCCCACAGGAGGTCATTGGGATCTTGTTTTAATTCAGTGTGACCTTTGGAGTTACCTGGTCCACTCTGGCGGGCAGGCGTGGGGAGGAAGGTCTGGGGGCCCAGGCTGCACCCGCCTCCCTCCCCCTCCCCCTGGACCCAGCCTTTTGCCCTCCCGCCTGTGCGTGGGGGAGTGTGGGACTGCTCCTCAGCGTTGACTGACCAGTAAGTGAACTGAGGCTGTTTTACAGTGGTGGCCACCAGGCTGGCCAGGGTCCCTGCCAGGCCATGCAGGCAGGGCTGAGCGGAGAGGCTGTGGCCTGGAGCTGAGCGTGTGGGTGGGAGAGCCCACCTGGGCTCCTCACTGAGCCACCCTGTGCCGGGTACTGTCGTCATCCCCCAGGAGTGGGTGGGGTGGGTGCGGTGGGTGGGGCCCCCTCCTCACTAGGAGGCTGTGCATTCCTGAGCGCTGACTGTTGGGCCTGGAGGAGGGCTGGCCCAGTTTATCAGGGCCTAGCCACAAGTGGGCAGGGCTGGGCCCCAGGTGCCTGCCCCTGCCCCTCTGCTGGGCAATCTGGGCTGAGGGGGCAGGGGCTCCTGGTGGTCCTTCAGCTGTGCATGGGAACACAGTGACCATAGCAGGCAGATCAAAGGACAGGAAATGAGTGCTGGTGTGGGCCATGGGCAGGGGCTCCTGGAGGACCTTACTGGGCAGGACCTTGTGGGGTCATGGCCAAACCACAGCAGGGAAGGTGCCCAGGCCTTCCTGGGGAGTGCTCCTGGGGACTTCCATCCTCACCAGTGACCAGTGGGCTCCACACCAGCCCCTCGTTAGAGCTGGTGGGCTCTGGGGACAGGGGTAGAGCACTCACATTACACATGAAGACCCCAGGGCTCTGGGGTCTGGTGGGCCTTGTGGTGGGCTGGACAGATGCTTCACATTCCTATGGCATTCCAAGCCCCCTCTGCCCTCCCAAGGAGCGCAGGACCCATGGGGTCTGTTCCCAACCCCAAGTCCCCTGAGGCAGGCTTTGACAGCTGCCTTTGGTCAAGGGGTCTTTCTGGTGCCTTCTGGGGTCAAGGGTTGGTGGTGCGAACCTGGGAAGACCCTGCATCCTGCCGGGTGTGGTACAGCCAAAGGCAGTGACCAGCTGGACAGGCCCAGCTGTCCCCTTGAGTACCTGGCCCTGCTTGTCCCTCGCCCTCCTCTCCCAGGCTGGCTTCCTCATCTCGTCTGGGCCACCTAGGCTGGCTGAGCCACCTCCCGTTCTGGTGGGGGAAGGGACTGGGCTGTGGGGTGGCCCAGGGTGAGGATGGCAGAGGCCAGTGAGGTGGTCCCTGCTTTTCTGCTGTGATCACACCGCTGGGTCCCCCGGGAGGGCGGCTGGATTTCCGTCCTCCGCAGCGGTCCACACAGGAGGCCTGCTCGGCCTCTCCTGGCCTTGTGGGAACCTGGGCTGCAGGACCGGGAGCACCCCCAGGGTCTCGCGGGCTGTCCAGCACCTGGCTCCTGGCTGCCCTAGTGCTAGGACTGTGTAGGAGAGGTGGCACGTCCCTGAGTCACCCCAGGACAGCCCAGCAAGGGAGCACCCCATCGGAGAGCCAAGCACACCCTGAACTGGTACCAGGGTGCGGGTCAGGAAAACCGGGAGGAGGCCTAGGAGTTGAGTCCGCTGGTGAGTAACGTGCTGTCTGCTTCCTTTGTCCTCACAGATGCCTCGTCCACCTACGTCAGGCAGCTGGAGACCAAGGTGAACCTGCTGGAGGGTGACAAGCTCCTGCCACAGGTAGGCGGCCTGCAGGGGAGGTGGCCACCGCACTGGGCCACCCTGTCCCACCTTGCTTAGGCTCCTTAAGCTGCCCATAACCTGCCACCTACCCCACTGCTGCCCAGGTCGCCTCCTGGAAAGGCTCCTCAGGGATCTGGCTGCGACCCAGGTCCACTTCCAGGGTTGCCCCTCCCGCTGTGGTCTGGGGGTTCCACGGGTACTGGACTGCAGCCATAGATGCGGGGACACACATGGGTGAAGGACGGGCACTCTGGCCCTCTGTGAGACAGACAGAGGTGCAGGCAGGCCGACAGGGAGCCTTCCTCCTGCCCGCCTTGCCCGACTTGCTGGTGGGTCCTCTCTGGGTTGGGGTCCACCCTGCTCCCCTGGGCCTGGTCCCACACCCAGTCAGTGGAGGTAGAGCAGGCGGCGTGGGGACCTGGGCCTTGGTCAGGGCAGGCTGCAGGGAGCCGTGTGGTGTCTGGTGAGGGGTGTGGACCTTGCAGATCCTCTTATGAACTTGGAGGGCGCTGGGGTCTTCCCTGCTGCGAGTGGGGCGGGTGTGGGCTGGTGATGGGAGGCTGTGGTCCACCCCAGGGTGCCTGGGCCCCCTGCCTGGCCCTCCAGCCTCCTTCTTGCTTTTACTCCCCCGGACTTAATCTCAGCCTCCCAGCCCTGCCGTACCTGCTGACCTGTGAGTGGCCAGCTCTGGATGCCCAGTGTTTCTCTGGGAACTGACCCTAAGGATCACTCAGATGCCTGGTGCCATTGCCAGGTGACCCACTGGGCAGGCTGGCTCTGGGAGCCCACTGCATCCTTCATGCCTGCTGGTGGCTGCTGGAGGCCCGCAGCCCTGGGCAGGGAGCATGGCTCCCTACGGCCACCCCATGGACCACCCTCTGGGGGCTCGTGGACAGTTCCTGCCACTGGTGGTGCTTTTTCTCCTCACTTTCAGCCCCACGGTCACCACACACATGCCCACAGTCACAGCAGGTGCTGAATGGCAAGACTGGTTCTCGGGTTAGGTGGGTTGAAGGTGCCATGGGGCTGAAGGCTTTGGCCAACAGGACGTGCTGGCCCCTTGGGGCTGGGGCAATGGTGGGGGCCTGTCCTCACCTGGTGTGGGGCTGGGGCTCCTAGACCCAACCTAGTGGAGGTGGGGGGCCTGACCTGAGGCAGGTGTGTGGGCGGGCCGCAGGGCTTCAGGTAGAAGAGATGCGGGGGTATGGCAGGTGGGAGGGCTGGGAACCTTGGCCTTGGAGAGGGTCCCCTCCTGGTGGCTAGTGAAGGACGTCACTCTCTAGGGAACAGCTGTGCTGGCTCTGGGGCATGAACCACTGCTGTGCAGCATGGAGACCACAACCCAGGTTGGTGGTCTGACCTGGGCCCTTGGGTCGTGGGCCCACGAGTCTGCCTGGGTCTGCTGTTCTCTGTGCTGTGGAGAAGCAGGCTAGGCTCAAGCTCCACATTCCGGACTCTGGGTGCACTGCTCCTTCCACAGGAAGTGTGCTCCATGCTGTCCGGGACTCCAGCCCTTTGTTCCTGCTGTTCTGGGCCACCTCGTCCCACTGGGAACCTATGTCCCAGTTCCAAGTGGTGGACCTGAGTGTGACCCATGGACTTGTGAGACCTGTGCTCCTGAAAGCCTGGAGTGGCAGCCCTTCCTCCTTTTGCTCCTGGGGCACTGTCCAGCCCTCCCACCCACAGCCATGGCCACCTGTCCCACACTCACAGGGTAGGGGTGGAGGCCGCAAGGGCCTGAGCCTTGAGGCCCGAGCAGGGCTGGCTCTGCCTGGGGCCTGCTCCCTGGAGGCAGCAGTGGATCGTGTGCACATGTCCCCATCCTCCCCCTGTGCCCACCTGATCAGACCTCACCTCCTAACCTTCAGGGACCTGCTGGGCCTTGCCTGGCAATCTGGGGTTCAAGGGTAGAGACCTGCGTCCCTAGGATGTTGCTAGGTTCAGGGACCTGAGATTATCTGGTGCAGAAGAGCTCAGAAGTCTGGTTTCTGCAATATCACTTCACCCTGTACCCAGGCGAAGCTGAAGCCCAGCCGCCCTGGTGGTGGCTGCAGCCAGGTCCTTGCCCGGGTTCTTCCTCACCATGGATTCTGCTGGGCAGGGGTCTCACCCAGGGATTCCCAGCAAGTGGTCACACTCAGTGTCCTGAGAAGGGGTCAGTTACATGGTGCTGAGGCCTCAAGCCTGGCTTGCCTTCCTGCCCTTGTTCCTGGGCTGCTGTGGAGCGGAGACTTTGAACTTCACCGTAGCAAGGGCCCTGGCAGCTGTGGTGTCGGCAGAGCACCCAGGGTCATGGGCGAGGCTCTCAGGCAACCACCTGCCGTTGCCCCTGCGTGGCTGGGAAGGTGTGGGGTGCTGCTGGCGTGGAGGAGGGCCTGCCGCTCTGAGCCATGCAAGAGGGAGAGACCAGTGGCTGAGAGAGAGAAGGGTCCCTGACCTGCTCGGGGCTTCTGGGTGACCACCAATACCTCCCTTGAGTGCCTTTGGATTCCTGGGGTGACTCCAGTGGCACCAACTCATGAGGATCCTCAAGCCACTTCCTCTCCCCAAGCTTCCACTTGCGGATCTGTAATTGACTGTGTGGTGGCCCTGGGGAGGTGGCCAGACAGGGACCTGCCCTCATGAGCACACAGTTCAGGCTCACTGTGTCCCAGCCGGCAAGGCTTGTGTAGATGGAGGGCAGCAGACTGGGGAGAGCTGCGGCCTCCCTCTGAGAGCCCGGCTGGCGTGGCCCCTCCCTGACCTCTCGCTGTCCTGGGCCCCTGCCTCGGGCAGCCTCCTGCCTACAGCCCTGCTTGACCTCTGGTGACTGTGTCCTTGCTCTGAGCTTAGCTGGCCCCTGGGCCTTCCCATCTGCCTCTGTGGACAGTGTTGCGATCCTCCCTGTGCATCTTGGTCCCCACCACTGCTGGGGTGCTCCCGGATGGAGTTGCAGGGTCTCTGTGGTCACATCTGTCTCTAACACTCAGCAAGGCCCAACCGGACCGAGCACCCTGGGGAGTCCAGGCCCAGGACTGAAGCTGGTTCTTGCTCAGAACAAGGTCTTAACCCAGGGAAAGCTGCCCCACAGGTCCCTGAGGTACTGGCTGTGGAGGTGATCACGAGATGGCCAGATGACCATGCCGAGTTGTGACCGTGAGAGGGGTGCTGTCCTGTCGCGTGGGCTCTGGCACGTGAGATGTGATGCTCCCGGCATTTAATGCTTGTCAGTGAGCCCAGATCAGATTGTGCAGAAACCTGTCTCCCAGCGAAGCAGGGAACCTGCCCGCTAGTGGACGAAGGAGCAGGAATATTATTCTTTGAAACGTCCTCATCGGGTGACGTGGCCTTGGGGCTTGGGCGGGAGGCCAGAGAGCCTCCCCGGATTCCCGGCCCCCACTGCCCCACCCCTCCCCCATGGCCTCTACTTAACTCCAAAATAGCTTTAATTAAAAATGTGCTGGAGCGTTCACAGGCTAAATTACTGTATCGCAGTTCGTATTTTCATCTCATGTCGGCTTGAAAATTCCATCAACACAGCTGCTTCCTCTGTGATGATTCATCTTGAGACTCCACACACGTTATTATTTTTCCTGTGGATTCTCTGTGCCCAGCCGGACTGGGGTGGGGGCGGCCATGATTGACGCTGGGGCCTCCAGTTAATCCCCTGCTGGCTGGTAAATGAAGCCTTCAAGTGCACCCAGGAGCCAGTTTTACAAAAGAGCCCAGGCCCTGTGGTGCTGTCACTGCAGGCCAGAGGCGGGGCTGGGGACGGGGATGGGCCCCCAGCCCATCTTTCCTCCTGGTCCCCCTGCCCACCTCTTGGGCTGGCACCAGGTGCCGCAGGGCTGCTGAAAGTGAGCGGGTGTTCCCGCAGGTCCGGGGAGACGGCCGGGTGGAGGGCGCCTGGTGGGAAGTGGTGCGGTCAGTGTGGGCTGGGTGACCCATCCGCCCCCTGGGGTCCTGCACACCAGAGCTTTCCCCTCTCGGCTGCGGAGGCAGGGAGTCCAAGTCAGGGGTGGGCAGGACTGGCTCCTCTGAGGCGGCTCTCTTTGGCCTGGAGACCTGGCTTCTCCCTGGTGTCCTTGTGCCTTTCCTCTTCGAGTCCTTGTCCTTCTTTCTCTTTCTCAGGAGGACACTGGTCCCATTGGATGAGGAACGCCCCCCCCCCCAATGGCCTGACTAACTCGGTCACCTCTGTAAGATCCCCTGTGCAGTAGGTCGCATCGTGGTGTCCGGGAGTTAGGACTTCTACATATACATTTTTGGGGGGCACACAATCAGTCTGTGGTGTGGGGGTGTTGGGCTGATGGCGGAAGGGAGTGGGTTGGGCACTGGAGGAGTCTGAGCCCCAGCAGCCCCAGTGCTCACCTGCTGGGTGGCCTCAGGAAAATCCTTCGTCTCCTGGTGGCTCAGTTTCCCAGCACAGGGATGGCGATGCCATCCAGTGCAGCCTCCGAGGCACCCGGGGAGCATCCTGGGTGGGGCTTGCCCTGGCTGCCTTTCCTGCTCCCAAGGGCCTAGGATTTTTTTCTTCTTCCTTTTTTGTGGTACTTGGGGGTCAGTTCCAGGGCCTCATACTTGCTAGACAAATGCTCTACCACTGAGCCACATCCCAGCTCATTTTATTTTTTGAGAGGGGCTCTTGCTAAGTTGATTTGTGATCTTCCTGCCTTAGCCCCCCAGGCAGCTGGAGTTACAATGCCCCTGTGTAGGGTGGGCCTGGGATTTTGCAAGGACCCAACTGCCTCTGCTCCCTTGGCCAGTGGCCTGGCCTGTCACAGAATCCAGAATGAATCACTGTGCTTTGCCCTTTGTCTGAGTTTTTTTTTTTTTTTTGTGCCAGGGATTGAACTCAGGGGCACTCGACCACATCCCCAGCCTTGTTTTATATTTTATTTGGAGACAGGTCTCACTGAGTTTCTTAGCACTTTGCTTTTGCTGAGGCTGGCTTTGAACTCGAGATCCTCCTGCCTCAGCCTCCTGAGTCCTGAGATTACAGGCGTGCCCCTCTGTGCCTGGCTTTGTCAGAGTTTTTTTTTTTTTTTTTTTTTCTTTCTTTTTAAAATAATGTTATTGCATTTTTAGATCTTTATTTTATTTACTTATTTATTTTATGTGGGGCTGAGGATCGAACCCTGTGCCTCACACCTGCTAGCCAACCGCTCCACCACTGAGACAGCCCCAGCCCATTTTGTCAGAGTTTTGAATAGGCTTAGGACAGGGAATAATCTGCCACATCTGAACCCATTGCTGACCCCTGGGGACCCTGTGTCTCCGAGGACAGTGGGTCCTGATCCTGGCTTCCCCTGGAGATGCTGACCTCGCGTGTTCCTTGGTGGCAGTGTGCCTGGGTGGCATCTTCCGTGATGTGCTGCCTTGCTAACCTGCCCAGAGTGCCCTGTCCTGTCCGCTGGTGTCTGGGGCTGGCCAACTCATCCCGGTACTCTCTGTCACACAGCGTGGGCTCTGGGACTCTGGAGGACCTTAAATTCTTCTTAGGAGAGGCCTTAGAGTCTGGCCTGTCCCTGCCAGGCTTTGAGCAGATGGTCAGCCAGCAAGTGGACGGGATGACGACTGGAAATCCCACCTCCCTGCCCTAGCAGAGGTGGCTTAGGGGTTGTCCACCACAGCCAGATGCTGGCAGCAGTTGGCCAGGGCCAGGCCTCTCAAGCCAGAGGGCCTCTTGCATCTCACCCATCAGATGCAGGAGTGGTCAGCAACTGACTGGAACTCTGCCTCAGTTTTCTCACCTGCAAAATGGCCACTAATGGTACCTGCTGCATGCATCATTCAGGGGTTGAAGAGTAATTGGACATCACCAGGACTTGGGGCTGGCTGGCTGTGAGAGTTGGGGTGACCTTCATATCTTCGCCTGGGTGTTGTGAACCATCCAGTGACCCTTACCAGCCCCTGCTTGACCAGTGTACGGGCAAGCAAGCAGAGGCCCGGGAAGCTGGCGAGCTGCTCTGATTGCCCAGCCCAGTGGGATGTGGGTTTTGCAGGCCTGACCTCCTCCCAAGTTCCCCTGGCTGGTCCCTTTCTCACTTCACCAGGATAAGTGATGAGCCTGTGGGAGGCACTGGGAGGGGCACTCTGCTGAGTGGGATGCAGCCTGGGGGTCACCCCATCTGCCACAGACCACCCGGCCCTGGGTGGTCCACACACTGCTTGAAATGGATCTGGGATATGAGGTTGGGTGGGAAATGGGGAAGCCAGCCCTGGCTGTGCTGAGAGGGTAGCGAAGAGAGCAAATCCTGTGGGTTAAGTTACTGCGTAGCTCTCATGAGGGACCCAGCAGGTCACTTGCACCCTGAGGACCGAGTGGAGGCCAGGTGGGGGTTTGTCCCCCACTGGCCTGAGCGAACTGGGATCTTGGGGTGGCTGTAGGCAGCATACCATCCCAAGGCCTCCCAGGAGGGCTGCTTACCCTGGAAGGGTATCTGGTACTGGAGCTTTGGAGGGGCCATGAAGTGGGGGGTGCCCCTAGGGACCCTGTGCCCAGCAAGTAGCAGGGAATCAGCTAATCCTTGTTAAATCTGGAGTTTCTGAAAATGGAGAGCCCTGTGAGTGGCGTGGGGACCCCCACCCCAGCCCTTAGTGTGGGAGAACCACTGGTCCAGCCGAGGTCCCATGGCTTTGGGCTCGCAGGGGTCCAAGCAAGGGGCTGGCAGAGGTGCTGTCCTGGTTGGTGTTTTCTGGATGACGCTCGCTGTTCTCTTTCCTTCTAGCTGCCCCGCCCCTACGGCCGCCCGAGGAGGCTCCAGGTAGAGGGAGGGGAGTTTGCAGTGGTGTTGGGGGCAGGGGCTCATCTGTGTGCTGTGTGCTGTGTCCCTCTGCTGTGGCACCCTTTGTCACCTCCTGGGAACTGACCCTCCCCCCACATTTGTCCTCCTGTAGATTCTTCTTGGGATCCCCTGCTGGGAGCTGGCGTTAATCCCCAGGCTAGCAAAACAATGGCCAGAGTCCTGGGGTGACTGCCTTGGGGCCTCTTCAGCTGCCCCTCCTCCCTGGCAGGTGGGGGCACTGCCCACTCTGCAGGGCAGCAGAGTGAGTGGCAGCCTGGCTCCCCCTGGCTCCCAGGGTGCCGTTGCAGCAGCCCAGGCCTTTGGGTGCAGTCTCGGGCTTCTGGCTGGCTGAACACTGGGCTGGGTTCTGAACAGATCGTGCAACTCTGAGGGCCTGGGCGAGTGGCTGTGCAGGAGGCTCCGGGTCCGCTGCTGACCCCAGCTGGGGAGGCGCTGGGCCAACTTGGCTCCCACCTCACCCAGCTCTGAACCCCAGGGAGATGGGCCTCTGGGCACTGGACAGTCTCCTGCCAGCCCTCAGGCCTCCAAGTCCTGGGAGTGTCCACCCCAGAGTACCTGCCATCATATGACCCTCCCAGGGTCATCCACTCCCCAGCCCTACCTTCAGCACCACAGGCATGTGGGGCCAGGGAATTGCTGTGGAGGTTGTCCTGGGCACTGCAGGAAGTCCAGCAGCCTCCTGGCTTATACTCACTAGATGCCAGTACTCACCATCCCAGTTGTGACAACCAGATGCCCCCCCAGGGGCAGCATCTCCCCCAGTGCCAGGCCCTGGGTTTGGAGCTGCCCAGCCATGGCAGTGAGAAGCCGAGGTCCTTGTGAAGTGCCGAGGTTCCCCCTGCCGACAACTCAAGACCAGGATGACTGACATGTGGGCACAATGCCCAGACCCTCCCTCACTTGGCCAAAGTGGGACCAACTTGGGCAATTCCCACCCCAGAGTGCCCTGCAGGGTCAGCAGAAGCCATTTCCTTATGGAGACCACCCCTTTGCTCAGCTCCTTACCCATAATTCTCCTGTAAACTCCCCCTGTGGGGACACCTGAGACAGGTCACTGTCTGGAATCCAGCAGGCTTTGTCTGGATCAGATCCATGGAGCACAGGCCACTGTGTGACCCTGGCTGCCCTTGGAGCTTCAAGGGTGGCTGGTGGGAGCAGAGTCTCCTAGAATCCTGCAGCCCAGCCCCCTGGTCCAGGAGGACACAGCCAGTTCAGTGGTGAGCCACCTCCCAGCTTGTCCTGGGCAGAACAACATTTTTAGGCTGACGAGGCCCCAGGTGTGTATTTGGTGCCCAGATCATTAGTGATGCCTCACCAGCCAACCCTGGGAGCTCCCACAGTGGCCTCCTCTCCATGTCCAGAGACTAGGCCAAGAGGGAGGTTGGTGGACCTGGGGGACGGGTGGGCATGTGCCCTGCTCTCACCCCTTGGCCTTTGCCATGTTGCCTCTGGCTCCCTGCAGCAGGCCCTGGGAGGTGGCCCGTGGTCAGGAGTGTGACTGGCAGGAAGTGGGGCCTGAGCTCCTTCTACCTCCTGACTACAACCCCAGCCCGGGAACCCTAGGGTGTCCACATGGGCCTGGATGCCATCCTGGCCGGTGACAGTGCCTGCCACCATGACCTCCATCCCTCCCCTGCTACACCTTGAGAGGGGTGCCCTAGGTGTCCAGGGGCTGAGACAGTAGGGAGCCTGACATGAGAGCCTGGGGACAGGCCTGCTGGCACCCACATGTCCTCTCCAAGCCTGCAGCATTCCCAAGCCAGACACTGTCACTGGTGTGACCTGTTTGGGGCTGGGAAAGATGTGGCTGTGGTGCTGTCTCCTGTCCTTGGTTCTGGACCCTGGTCACATCTGGCTCCCCTGCCAGCCCTGTGCAGTGCACCTATTGGGTTCCCAGGAGGCCACTAAGGAAAGAGCAAGTCCTGGAGGTGCCCAAGGCCCAGGAGAAGCCCCCTTTCCCCACCACCAGGGCCTGTGGGCTGGGGCTAAGTCCACAGTCACTCAGGTGGCTCTGCTGAGGGTGTCCAGGCCTTGTCACTCTCCCAAATCAGCCTTGGACCCTGGACCTGCTGGGCATTGCCAGGAAGGTGCTGGACACCGTCTTATTGTCTGCCCTCTGCCCCCAGCCCCCAGCCCTGGCTGTGCCCATCAGGTGCAGTGCCATGCCTGGCACACAGTAGGTGCTGCTCCCAATGGTGTGCTTTGAGGGAAGCCATCTGGAGGAGGAAGGGGATAAGAGGGGCTCTCCCTGAGCAGAGCCCAGGAGGGGACCCTGCCCACACCTGCTGGCCATCCACTCCCCAGCAGGGGACCCCCAGTGGACAGGCCAGGGAGGTTCAGAGCCCCCTTGTCTCCCCGCCTTCTGTTGGGCCCTCCTCTGACAGTGCTCACCCGCGTTCATCCCAGGGTTGCCCCAGCGAGCCGCGTAGGTCCCTGGGAAGGTGAAGGTGACAGATTGCCAACTCCTGCTGCTGAGGAGCCCCTGGCCCAGACTGCGGGTGACCAGAGGTCACACAGCACGTCCACACCAGGCCCAGACTGCGGGTGACCAGAGGTCACACAGCACGTCCACACCAGGC